>WAAD01012401.1:60559-148376 GCA_013389945.1 Fregata magnificens | reverse complement strand
GAAAGTCTGCGATCATGTGGAATTTTAGATACTAAACTAAATCCAAACTTCAAGCATTAGTACAGTTAATGAACCAAAAGAAAATGATCATGGTATTTTTGACATGGGCAACTAAATGTAATTTCGTTCTCATTCTGAGAAACATCTGGACTCTTACTGTAACAGCCCTAAAAATCAGCCTAAGGTTGTTACTCCAAACAGAAACCACAGGCAACACAAAAACATACCGCTCTTTTTCCAGGCAAAAAATTGCAAATGAGCTAACAATAAAACAGTTGATAATTACTAGCTTTTCCATAATCCAGGGTTTTCAAAAGCCCTAAAGACAGGCAAGTTAAACTTTATAATGACCTTGGAACGGATCATACATCAGACAAATATTGTTGGGGGAGATTTGCAAAGGCATCAAGGTTATCAGAGTAACCAGCTCCCCATGAAATCCAGTGGAAAGAAGGGAGTCATGCACAGGAGAGAAGTACTGCAAGCAGACCTTGAGCGAATTTATGAGAGCAGACTGGGAATCTTGGAAACCCTTACCTGAGCTGTCACCTTACTGCTGGTGCCTGAATGTCACTCACGCCTCAGCTTTGGATATGAACTATGCCATCATCCAAAATCCTGTTCTGCACCAAAACCCACCAAAGACCTCAGTCTTGACAGGGCTGAAGAATTCAGCCCATGTGTCATGGCCAAGAGTCCAGACATCATGTCTTTTTTTGCCCAATCTGGATTGAGAAGCTTCCATTTGGTGGGTTTCCTCAGATTGTTCCTAAGATACACTGCAAGATCACGTCTCATAAAATTCGTTTGCATTGGTCACCATTTAGTTTTAAAACGAGAGGAAGAGAAACTGGGGTATCAATGACTCATTTATTTTATAAATGAGTTTATTTGCTGCAATATTTATCTTAAAGGTAAGAAGATAGAAGAAACCAGACAGAAAAATGAGAAGATAAAAGACAGCAGAAGACCTGAATTCCAATCTTCTATTTTATCCACTGGAAAAAAACCCGAAAAATTTCTTCCTAACTATAATCCTGGTCCCAGTTCTCCCTTTAGCAGTTCATCCTAAACAGAAATTGCATGTTTCCACATTGTTTAATCCTGCCTTGTCCCAGAGAGTTCTTGAGTTTTGTCTCCCTTTACAACAGCTGCTTTTTCTTAAGTTATCCAAAAGGTGAAAGGAGGAGACAGAGGGAGCGTGGAAACAGCGCTATTTAGAACTGTCTTTTGGCTTTGGCCAAACATCATCCATGAGAGTAGGAAACGAAGAGACATGATGGGGTGAAGGTTCTTGACTGTTTACAATTAAACACCCAAACCACAAGATATTTATTATTTCATCTTTGACGTGCAAATTTTAGGAATGCAAAATAGAGCTTTCAAAGACCTTTTTATATGCCATTGAATTATAGTTCATAGTTTTGATCTAAAAAGAAAAATCACCTTACTCTAAATGTATTTGCGCTGACAGTTCTATCTAAAAATCTATTAAATTCTGCAGAATGTTTTAAAAACTGTTGGAAGAAACACCATTTCCATTCCATCGCATACATTTATGGAGTAGTTTTTATAAACTTTACAGATGCTCATTCTTGTTATTTCAGCAGAACTCCCCCATGAATGCACAGAGCTTGCGCTGTACCTGGAACTTGCAGCACCCCTTCGTGTTCCTCTGCAATCGTCTAAGAATCTCCTAAATTCCCACAGAGAGATAAAGGGGGCACTAATACATAAAGGGGGAAAAGGAACTGTTTCTCATGGCTGGGAGTGCCATTTCTAGTATGATTTATCTCTTCATTTCAATAAACAGCATCTTCTTGCTGCAGCCAGAATTTGAAATAGCAAAGGGGACTGAAGGACTTGCCTATTTCTAAGAGCATCGAAGATTAGGTCAACTGAAAGCCTGAGAGAAGGTTCCGTGAGGAAGCTGCTTGGCAGCAGCCTGCCATATCCATCATCGTGAACGCAGCTCTCCAGCTTCTAGCACTACATTTGCACGCACACACAAATTAAATTAAATATGCCAAAAGAATACTGTGATACTGTATAATATGCACTGTAAATTTTAAATGTAATTGCTTCCTATAACCCTGTTTGCCTTAACACTGTAAATACGGAAGGGTGTAGCCCTTAAACAGGTCCTTATCAGTTAACTATATAGAAATAAGAAACAGTTGGTGAGTTTTTAAATGTATTGACACAGCAGTTTACTACAAGAGATGACTTGGCTGCACTGAAAGAAAAGACTGAAAAAAAAATTCTCTGTAGGCAATTGGCTCTCACTTATGCTCTTTTTAAGACCCTACATACCAAATTTAAATGTATTGTGAGGAAAATTATAATAAATCTGCTTCTCCCCCCTTTTATACTGAAATAGTGAATTATTTATGCAGTATCTGCTTTCCAGATTTCTGAATATCAGTGAAGTTTTTTGCCAAAAAAAAAAATCTATTTAAAAAAAAAAAAAAAAACGCAAAACATCACTGTTTTATACTGGCCAAAGCATAGGGTATACTGTAATAAGACACAGCTTATCATCTGGTGTGCCTGATCTCACAAAAAAAGCATGTGAGCATGTCCACTGAATTAAACAAGACTGTTCCCTTGACTAGTTGCTCCTGCAAGCTTGCAAGACTGGACTTTTATGTTTTTACACACAAGACTTAAATGAAGATGTCATTTTACAAGGGAATCTGAAGCAAATGGTGATTCATTGATCATAGACAAGTGGAACATATGGTCCTGGCTTCTCATAAGGAAAAAAAAGAAGAGGAGAAAGAGTGCTTGTCCCTTTACATTCAGGAGAGTTTCACTGACACTGAGAAAGTAGCAGAGTATGAAATCAAGTAGAAAAATGACATTTTATTTAGAGAAATTAGTATTTCCATCCTCACTTTATCCTCACTATTGTTTCTAAACCGCTGACCATAAAAAACACCAAATACTGAGCTTATTATCAGCTATTATTAGACTGTAGAGCTGAAGTCTTGGGTATATAGCAAAGGACCTTGCCCTGGATTTGGCTGCAACCAATTCCTCTGTTTTGCTAATATTTCTGTCATAAAATAAAAATTATACCTGCCTTAATTGTGCCACTCCACTGGCTTCAGAGAAGCTACGCTGTGGCTGAGTGTGGCTATGCACAGTCTTTCCCCCTTTACTTCACAACCCTAACTTCTGTTACCTACATTTTTACTGGTTTAGCACCTAACTCGTTTTAACTTCAACCCAAGACTTTTTCACACCTTTCTTACACTTCTTATTTTTCTTACTTTTAATCCAGCAACTCAGTGCTACCTGCCTATCTACCTTTTCCCAAGTGAAACAACCTTACTATGCACCTCTCTAAATTAACAGTACTTAGGAATATAATTCATAGACAATCTATAGAGACAGCTTATAATGATACGTTATAATTAACTCTGCTTTCCTGAACAAAGTGGTTTTAGTTGCATTTAAACAGAGCTGTGTAAAATGAATAGCTTCTACTCAGAGTTTTGTTACTCCTTACACGTTAGATGATGTTGGCCCGGCTCAACACTGTTCCTAACCATCTCTGATTGAAGCCTTGCAAACCATTAAACCAGGTTTAATTTCAGTCCAAATCCTTGAAGAAGCCATGGTTCAAAGTAATACTCAAGTTATCCTATGGACTCCAGCACACAATCACATTTTGACCTAAATTGTTTACAAACTTTTAAGTGTGGCTTGAATTCCACATCCAAAATTGAAACTAGAAACAGACATACTTCCCATCTGTGGCATCTTCCTAAAGGGTTTAAAAACTGCAGCGCTAATAAAGTCAGAGAAAGGAAGCTATGGGAACTTGGACAGCAAATGAGGGAGATGGAAGACTGAGGCAGCAAGGAAGAACAGTACCATGACACAGCTAAACAGAACAGTTTATATACTAAGTGTTTGTAGCTAGGAAAAAGGAAAGAATCTAATGGGAAAATCTGGATTTATTTTAACACTTCAATCAACAGCAGTGATGGGAAATATCTTACAAAAGTTTTGCAATATTGAACTCAATAGGTTTTGACAAAACGAAACAAACCACCCAACCATCGGTCTGTAACCTCCATAGATAAAGCCAGCATTCCACATCACCACAATTTAATTAGAGCCTTTGAAGCCACGCACCTTTGATCTGAGCCAAGTGATAAATGTGTTATACTTTAAATGCATTATTACATGTTCTGTTTAACACAATGGTAGGTTTAAGCCAGCACAGTCCAGGTGAAATGAGGAAATAACCTGAGTGGAACAGCCACAAAAAGTAGAGGCACCTGCTCTGCTCCTTTCAAACATACAGGTGCCCAGCTACCTAAACATTTCTAAAGAGTCATGACAAATAACATCTACCCAACCTGGGGAATGAGGGACTGGACACATACTATTTGCAGAGTAAAACTCTTGCCTTTCTATTTTTCAAGTACCAATGTGAGGCAGTATGGCTTGTAAATGTTTTCCAGTGCAACCAGAGAGGACTCAAAGACAATAAATCTTGTAAGGGGCCCTTTCCAACAGAAATGAGCCAAAACTAGAACGTTTGCTAAAAATCCCTTTCAATTTTGGGAAAGCACAAATGGAATTCCCATTCAGGAACTGAATCTATCATTATAAGGACCTAATGCAGCCTCTAATCTCAGTCAAAGGCAATACAGTTGTCCTGAATTTGACTACCTGAGGTCTGTCTGTCAGATACTTCCAGTTCTCCAATTTGGAACTCAACCTCCTGCCCTGGAATAGTTTTGAATCCCTTAATTTTTCATAAGCCTTATCCAGAGATATTTCAGTGTTTAAGAAAGAACAGGTTGGATCCAAACATATTCTAAACTGTTCTCATAATATTTGTACAGGTTTTTTTCTACTTCCTACTCAGACTAATCAGCAGTTTGTTTGTGTTTCTGGTTTTAATGGAAAGAATGTTATGACCGGGCAAATCTGAAGACAATAAAAGCAGAAGGCAGACAAGCGTACTTGAAAACATTACAATGTTAGGTGTACCAAGCTTAAAAAAAAAAAAAGAAGGATAAACTAACTAACTTTTTGTTCTGATGCCCTAGGTCAGATTTTATGGCTCTCACTAGAATCTTATATACCAGTAAATATGACACTTTTCTTTTATCTCTTACACCTGCCACTATAAACTATTCTAAGCTATTAAGTCTCCGTGAGCTGTTCCTAGTATCAGTACCTTTCTCTGCAATTCAGCATAGTACATTTATCCACCTAAAAATTGACAAGCAGGCTGTAAAGGAGTGATAATAAACATATATGAATATGAAATAATTGTCCACAATGACAGGCTAGTGGCATATGTGTTAATTATACTACGCAAACATCCACTCAAACCACAAAGCTGCTAAAGCGGAAGAAGCAAACAAGAAACAGGGATTATCAATAGCCCAGTGAAAGGTATCAACTGCAGGGAACTATGGGAATATGAACCCAGTGTGCTAATTCCAATATTTAAAATACTTGGGCTGAATGCCAGTTAGTTTTTTTTGTTGCTAGCGAAATGGGCATTAGGGGGGAGGGGAATAAAAAAATACAACCAACTTTCCATCCTAATCGTATTTCTCAATGTTGTCACTGTTTAGAGGCTGACTGAAACACTCCCATTGTTGAGGAAGACTCCTCAGGGGACAAAGGAGCTGTACAAAATCTCCCTTCTGGTCTCTCTTTGGCCCCATACTCCCTATTTGATAGGGAGAGCAGTAACTTTTTGTGGATACATTGTTTTCTCCTATTGTACATCTCCTCCTACAGAATAAAATGCTTTCTGAAAGGGCCGTTCGTCAACAAGACACAGCTCTTGAAGTTGCCGTATTAGAACGCAGTAGCAATCTAGTCATATATGAGTGAAGTTATCATAGTCTTATTTCTAGGTAGAAGTTTATTTAGCAAATGGATGTGAACCTTAAAGTGTTATCATCAGAATAAAGGTCATCTGAAAAAGTAGAATATGGAGTTATTAATATACTTATTTCCATACCTGCAAGCCATTGCCAATACTTACTCAGTAAAGTGGACACCATAATCAGCACATTGTGGACACCTTTTAACTTTACTAAGCAATAAATGCCTCTGATGTGCATTTTTTCCTTACTGTACACGGAGAACGGCATGCAAAAGCTTAAACTCAACCAAGCGTCTTTTCCATTGCTGCTAATTTATACCTAATTCTGTCCTCTATTTTTTTCCTCAGACTAAGGGAATTCAACTAGTTTCTTTGTAATTGAATATTAAATATCCCCTAATCATTGCATTTAACAGTAATGTTTATATTTCTGGAAAAAAACCCCACACATTTCTAATCTGGGCACCCAGCCCTGAGGTCTTGATACAGCAATGAAGATGTTATAAACTGGCTGGAGCAGCCTTAAGACCATTCACAACAGGACAATCCTTCCTCCTCTTCCTGGACAACCACTGTGAAGCACAAGGGTTCAGCACTCCTCTAGGACTGAAAGAATTACATTGGATCTTTCAATAGGTACAGCAGAAAAAAAGAACAGCTCGTTCTGTTTTCTCAACAGCACAGGGTCTGGTTAAATCAAGCACCCAACAACTCCTATAAGCAGCTGAGCACCGCTAAATACAAGGATCTAAAAGTGCAACTCAGAAGGGACCATTTTTAGTTTGCCTCCATTCATAGTTCCATCACTGAGAGCTTGGTGGCTGCTCTGGTTTTCTGCAGCTACATTGGTTGTAAGTTTGGAGACTGTTAAGGTAAGATGTGTAACTACTAGGTTATATAGATACTACGTGTGCCTTCAAACTACAAAATGTTAAGTAACAATTATTTAACCTTGCACCAGCAAAGGTTATGGCCTTTTTTTTTTTTTTTCTTAAATACACTGCAATAGTGCAGAAACAGCTCATAAATTTAGTTCTTTTTTCCTCTTTCATACCTCGTATTTGTACATTTTTACTACATGAGTTCTGAAAATCTTGCATAGTTCAGCAGTGACTAGATTTCCACTAATGGGATTTGGACATGTATTCCAGCCCTTTCATCAGCAATAAGGAAACTGAATGTTCTCTGTTAATCAGCTCAGCACAGTCATTACTTAACCCGCAGACAATGTATGGCAGCAAAGTTTAAATTTTCAACCTTGAGAAGGCGGCAAGCTTTGCTAGCTGACCCTGCTGAAGGCAAGCAGAAATCAGAAAGACTCTTTGTAGACAAGAAATGGCAGACAAACTTAATCTTCTAATGAGAAAAAAATACAATAAATCTGACCTGCTGCTAAAGCCACAAATAAGGCAAACCACTAGACTGCATCCTAAATTAGGGATATAGACTGCACAGCATTACTCAGAAGAGAGATGACAGGAAAGGTTGCAAGACATCTTTAAACTCCTCCAGGCTAACAGAGTTAAACTACAACACCAACAGAGCAATAGTGCATCAGCTCCATCCCTTTTCCTGGGCATGCTTCACCATCAATATCAACGATAGGCATTAAGAGAAAAGTAATTCAAACAGCTCTGCACTGCAGGGAGGTCCCTTTATTTTGGGCAGTTCTCATGCCAGATAGGACCAAACATAAAAGCAAGGGAGAAAGAGGTATCGGCTCACACCAGGTTGCAATGGAAGTGCTCTTTGAACACATCTTCCTGATCTCTGCTACAGCACAAAACTGCGAGTTTTTAGTTGGAGATATAAATATAGATACATCCACAGGTATTGTCAGAGATGCTACTTGATACCGAGCAATAAAATAAATGTTGCCAGAACAGCAAGACAGACTGATCCAAGTGTCTGCAATAGGATGTTTAAAATCTAATACATTTGAATGTACAATTTTTATTTCAGGCTCCAGAAAGTACTTTGCTATATAAAGCAACAGCAAGCCATTGGTTTGTGCAGTTGTATTTGTACTCTAACTGAAATTGCACAAGGAAGATGAGACCTATACAGTGTCACAAAATTCGCTACATTCAATAACGTGCAAAGGGTTTGATTTGCTTTTATTGTAAACGTGGAAGTTCCCTACTTCTGCTTAAACAGAGCAGATGGGGCATACCACTTAGAAATACAAAGAAATCAACACAGGCTGAGGGAGGAAGCATTCCTAATCAAATGTCAATTTATGTTTCTGCAACAGAAGAAAGCAGCAGTGATAGTTAGGTCTGGCCCTACTCAAAAAGGGACACAGCTGTTTAATCAGAACATTAATGCAGACAGAAATAGCTAAATGAAGTGCTTTTAATTCTTTATATATTCGGTTCTGTTATTGTTAACCTTGTACAACTGCCTGCCTTTAGACATGTGTATGTTAACACATCAGAAAGAAAATTTTATATTTGAGGAACTGGACAGACTAGGAAGTTGCTGGGAAATGAAGTTTACATGTAAAATCACTGTTGGTTCGTACTTTAGATGTGTTTCTGCTTGGTCAGCCACCACCAAATCTCACTTTAATTAAATCTCCTTTGAGTAGCACACTAAGCATTACCTCCTTTAAAGTTAACAGTCAAAAAACCCCACATTTCTCTCAACAAAATTTTGAAAGCATGTCGCAAGCCACGGGGCAACACAGAGATGGCTGCAGTAGCCTCCAAAACCAGCCAGGAGCGTGCCAGCTGCGACTCCAAGCATCCTGTCACCTGAGAGCACAAGTCATATTTCAGTGTGTGGTAAAACCAGTTATTCAGGCTCTCAAGCAGAATAGTTTGTGTATGAACACATTTTGCGAATATATGTCATTTCTTATCTGTAAGTGAGGTTTAGCGGTAGCAGTATAGGGCCAGGAATTCTCCATGCAAATGGAGGCTCGGTGAAAGTCTTGCCAAGCTACCTAAACTACCTTTTGCTTCTTTTTAGTATTATCATTAATACTCAGATTTTTATGATCTTACGAGATTAGACTGGTAATGTTACATTAGCCTCAGGTACATAGAAACATGAAAACTTTTGTTATTCCTAAAAGTTGAGTATATTTTAAAATTATGAGAATGCCAACATGGAGCTAGATAAACAAACACATACCTTTGCAAAAGCCACACTGATTCAGTCATATCCCAAAGCAGTTGCATGCTGTATGCCATAACGGCATAAATCGTACACTCCCAGCATAACTAAAATTCAACAACAATTTGCTGAGTAAAGGAGAGATTGTGCATTGGACTATAGGCAGCTTGACCAAATGCTCTTCTAGATCCATTTCACAGTTGGGAAAACAGACAAGAAAACCAGTTTTTTCAAGGTCAGGCAGTATCAGAGGCTGAGCTAGATTTCCAGAGGCCTCCCCTAAACCACAGCTAGCACTCAAAAACTTTTCTTAGCCTATAATACTGGGCATGTGTCCTGGCAGTTACCTCCATCCCTCCTCCAGAACAGGCAGCTCAACCTTCCTTTCACTCTGTGCCTTTCCAGAGAGGAGGCAATTAGGAACATACTTATTACCAATGGTTGGAAATAATTACCAAGTAAGATTACTTTCTACAAAGAACCTGATTTCCTTAGCATGCCCAAATACAGCCAGCACAAAGAGCTTGTCATTCAGTAATTCCAATTTTCTATCTGTAACGCAAATCAATACAATATATAACAACACCCAAGTTACTCCTGCGTGTTTCGCTTGTTTTGTTTGTTCCCCTTGAAGTGAATTCTCTCACCCTAATGCTAAAGCAGTCAAAACAATAAATGCCGCAAGTCAGCTTTTAAGAGAATGGGGCACCTCACCTCACAAATAGGGTGCCATATGGATTCCCTTCATGAATATGGGATTTCCTTTTAAAGTCACAGAACGCATTCAGCATTTAATGGCTAGTGCTACTGCTGCTCAGGTTCCTTTTGTGATTTGTTCCCCGGGGACACAGAGCTCCATGCATTAGCAGCTTTCTTCCTTATTTTTCACCCCCCATTATCAATCCGTGTAAATAAGATGTGCAGCACCCGCTAGTTAACAAACAAACTCTCACTTTGATTACACTTTCAGTTTCCAAGCACAGAGCTGACTAACTACAAAGAATAAATGTGTTTGGGGTTTCATTGCTGGCCTTGGAAGACTGTTCACAAATACATGATTCATATCAGATCCTGAACATTAACACTTTCCTTATGACTCATACATACAGTTAAACAATAAAAACAGAGCACGTACTGAAGTTTTTTTTAACGTGCATGAAGGACCTATTATTAATATTTTTCAATTTAATTGTTTAACAATGTCAATCCTATTATTAGCTGCAAGGAGGGGATGTTTCCACTTCTATCTTGAAATAAATACACGCTTTTGAATTTACTCTGACTTATATTTAGAATCTTTCAGCAACAGCTCAGAAAATAAATAATAAAAAGCCATCAAGCACTGTATGGAACAATGTACGTACCTTACCAGAGTACATTATTTGAATTGATAGAAGGCAATTGCCCTGTATCTCTCATTCTACAACATACTGATCAACACACCATTTCCTCACATTGTTTTCCTCACCAAAGTGAAGGATAAAACAGAAAATATGGCCTTTCTTACACAATAGAGTCTTTAGGTCTTATATCTGGTCCCTACATGTTAGGATGTTCACTGTAATACAATTCCCAGATAAATTATAACTAGTGACTGTCAAATCTGAAACCTGTTAGGAGTTCAAGTTCAGCTAAAAAAAAAAAAAAAAAAAAGCCCTGAGGGATTATTTTTAAAACTTTACCCTTCACAATTCAGTTTTCTTTTAAGGCTTTCTAAATCATCATAATTGGGGACTATTTGCAGTTTCACTGCAAAAAAAACAGCTCCAGCTTGACACACAGGAACGATGGAAATACTAAGCAGAGTTTGTAGGAACCATGTTGTAATGTTGATATACATTCAGGTAAAATATGAGATTTTGATCTCCAATTTAAGCCTGCAGGATAGTTTCTTATCTTGGGACACGTATGTCTGCCTTGAGTGCATATTCTGTTGCCCACACGCAGACTTTCAAACCAGTTTTACAAATCTACTCCTATCTTTATGCGAACCATTTCTAAATAACTACAGAAGTGTGTGTTCCACTGCAGACAAAGCTTTTCAGTTTGCTGTATCGATATGATAAGTTCTTCTGAAATACTAGAGGACAAATTCAGGAAATACACTGATGATACAGGAACGTGTTCTGCAGATGTTGTTCTTGTCAGTAACCCATCAAGTGATGAGTAAGAACCTCCTGGGCTTCATCCTAACCCCGCTGAAGTTACTCACAAAATATTCACCCTATGTGTGCAAGGCTGGCCTTAAATTCAGAGGTTGGCTCTACCATGAGAATGCTTTCAGTCTACCCACTAATACTGTGCAATTTCTAAACACTTCCTGACAATGCATGTTCCTCACCGGTTGCAGAGCCATGGTCTCAGACACGTTGCCTTCAGAAGCTGACCTTGCAGAGGCATAAACAGTGATTTGCTGGTGTTGACAAAGCCTTTCTGCTGCAGCCGCTGCCCTCACATCTGCGAACGCTGTTTCAGCTTGGCTGAGCAAGGACAGAAAAGAAGGGGGAGTTACTCACAAGCAGACACAAGTACCAGTCTTTGCCACCACATGGCTAATAATTCAATCCCAGAAAACTACACTTTAGTTAAAATAACGTTAACGCTTTAGCTCTGTCCCACTAGCAAGCAGAAAATAGAAAATACTGCCACGTCAGGATGGAGCACCATCCCCAGGTTCCCGCTCAGGTTTTCAAAGACGTAAAGGGAAAGGAAATGGTGCCCATGCTTCATGTGTTTGCTCTGGGACTCAAACCCGCTTCCAATGACCACACTCAGCTAGGAGGGCCACAACCGGGCCCCGCTTGTCCGCTGCCGAGCCCTTCCTCTCACCTCTCAGCAGCGGCTGTCCCTCTGCCTACCCCGGCCCAGCCAGGAGAAACACCTCAGCAGCACGGCTGCGTGGCAGTACCTCTCACCACCGAGCAACACACCGCGGCACACACCCATGTGCTGGGCACCTGCTGTGACCACGGTGCCTGATGGACGCTGCCCGTCGGCCGGGGGGGGAACCCAACAGGGGCCTCCTTGGGAGCCCCACAGGCCACCATCACCCCTCCTCCATTTACCTCAGAAAGGTACTGGCCGAGTTCCCGCCTATGTAGCCTAATGACAACGAGGGCTCCCACCTGCAGCCTCCCTGAGGGGGGGCTGCCCGTCCCTGACACCTGGGAGTGCTCGCGTTTAGCCCTCATTAATTGCTGCTTTTTCGTTAGAGCAACGTCTAAGAGCCTCACCTGAGCCGGGGTCTGTGGGAACAGGCGCCTCAGGCAGCGCTCAGGAGAGACCTGCCTCAGACGGCATCATTTCCTTTATCCACAGTGCTACCAGGCCTGGACGCAGCCGCCATCTTAAGGCAATGCCATACACTGCTTTGTCTTCACTGGCTGAAGAGCCACGTGAGGGTACCTCAGCACCGGCCGGTGTTGAGGAGCATGGGAGTGACCCAGCAGCATCGAGGCCAGGTGGCATGGCGGAGAGCCTGCCCGCCCGGCACCACGCCACCGTGATTTCAGACAGGCCTCTGCGCTACGTTCACGGCAGGCATGAGGTTTTTACATGTTCCTCTATTCCGGATTGCCTTGCAAAACGCAAGCTAGCAGCAGGTTTCACCGTGCAGCTCTTATCTCAGCACCAGATGACCAAAAAAACTGAAGGGAAATATGAGCAGGGGAAGCATTTCTTCGTGTTTTCGTGTGCCGCTTGTTGCTAGGAAAAATATTTCCTTAGTATCTCTACGGGCTCCGCAAGTCAGCATCGGTGGAGCTCTGCTGGTTGCCAGAGAGTATAAAACAGCAAATGTCAGGAAAAAAATAGGAAGAAGAAGTAAAGCTTTAAGAATGTGTCCCATAAAGAACGTCTGTCCCCCCAGTACTGCCCCTCACGTGGTCAGTAAATAGACATACGCACCTTCTGTCTTTGCTGGAACAAATCTTGGGAGCTTCTTCCCAAGGTACTTTGTCTAAGCGATATTCTTTTTCTGTCTGGTTTTTTTTTTTTTTAGAAGTTTGAAAGCAGTTACTTGTGTCAGGGCAGCGCACGGTGGAGGAGGACCCTTGTTTACTGACTGCTGAGCAAAGGAGCCTGCATTTGAAATCAGCAAAAGAAAAAGGGCGGGAAGGGACCCAGAGTGGCGGAGGGGCAGAGCAGCCTGTCCCCAGCGGCAGCGGGGCCCAGGTCTCCTGCCTCACCGCCCTTGTGCCGCCGGCGGCACTTCTAGTCATAAACGGTACCAGACACCCCGGAAAGGAAGGCTAAAAAATCCTCTGGTCTGGACACCCCCGTGCAGCGCTGAACCCTGCCTGCCATTTCAACTGACTATCGAGGCCTTTCGCATATCCACACACCTGAGACTGGTGACGGCATCACGGTGTTTCAACCTTTCTAGAGGCCAAAGGATAACTCATTTCCTAGGCCAGTTATTCAGCCATCTTTCTGCTAACAGCTGGGGCCAATGATGATGATGAAGGGCTGGAGGGTGGAGAGTTTGAAGCTGGTTATCGCTGAATTTGCTTCATACCAGCCACAGAACAATTGAGTGAATTTGCTTGAGCCGGATATTTAACTCCCATTAAATGGTTTCCAGTCCCCACTGATCGTCCTCCAAATCCTCCTGTGGCCGCTCCCACCGCTGACTGCTGTTTAAGTTCTCACATGGTGCTCTTTGAATTTTCAGTTTTTCACAATAAAGTGGTCTTCCCTGGTCTCTTTGCATTGTTTTATAAGCCATTTGTTTTTAAGTAAGACTCTCTTTCCCACAAAAAGAAAGAGCAAGACTTTGTCTGAATACAAATCCCATGCCCAGCACTGTGCTGACATTTGTGCACAGAGATGTGCTTTCCAGTTTATTCTATTGTGCTTTACTTTTTTTTTTTTTTTTTTTTTAAATAGTTCAGTGGAAAGTTTGGATGATTCCAGGCGAGTATCCTTTAACAACACCACCACAGAAATAGCCTGAAAAACCGGAAATACATCTCAGTGTTGCCAGAGGAATTATGGGTTGTTTGTTTCTTACTTTTGCTTTTTTTTAATGTAAGTGATCTCAAAAAAAATATAGAAGACTTTTATGGCTGATAAGCAGAGGTTAAACTCAGGTGCAGCACCAGCAGCTGTACTTTTCTCCACCTGGGTATATTAATGCAAGTGCAGGATTTCTGCTATCTGCTATCTCCTCTCTTTTTAGAGCCCGCCATCGGGGCGAGCGAGCGGCTCCTCTTGCAGCGGGGATTGGTGTCCGCCGAGGACCGTGGCCCCATTTGCACCGGTATGATTCCAGCTACGAGTCCTTGCTGATGTCCAGGAGAGGCTGGGCACCCAGGAGGATTCAAGAATCTGAATGCTTCCGTTGATCTAAACTTAAATTCCCACAGGCAAACTAATTGCCAAGTCGTTACCTGACCAAACTGGATTTGCCCCAGAACAGCCCCAGATAACAGGCTGGAGCATTAGTCCACGGCGCCATCTAGCTCCCACAAAAGGAATATTTTCGATAGCTCTTCCCCCACATTATTATGTCTCAAACCTTATCTAATATTGCACGCAGAAACACAGAAGGTGGTAACAACGAGGACAAATGAATATTATTGTTCTCGCTTCTTGACCTCCTGGAGGCCAAGAGAACTGGAGCGTGGCAAATCATCTCGCAGTCCCTCCTGTACCTCTTGGTGGATCTTCTTTTCTTACTCCAGGAACGGCAAGTGGCTTCACCCAAACGTGGGCAGAAAACCATTTTAGGTACGTAAGCTCCCCCTACCCTTTCTTCCCCGAGTACCTCTCACCCTCTGTCTCCGCAGCCTGCGTCGCAGCTCTGGGCCGCCTGGGCCACCATTTTGCGAAGGGCAATTGCCGGCACCAGCTGTTTCAGAGGCATGTGCAAGAAAGCTGACACTATGAAAGCAAAGACAAAAATCATTGCAACAGAGCTTTGATTTCCACTAATTACATATAGCACATGGAGCATATGTAATCTGATTTTTTTTCTAGTGATATCCGCCATGGTTAAGCCAAGCGTTTTCCATCTAAAATACTACAAATGACTGGCAGATTTCAGACAGATGAGAATTCAGACTCATTTCATATAAGGAAACAAAATCTGAAGGTTGCCTATTTCTTCTGTCTGAACATTCTTCACTCACCAGGCTCTCAGCCTTTGAGCCTATTTGCTAAATAGGAAGACCTCCATGGCTTCCACTAAAAATTGTAAGACATGGGGATCTGCTTCTGGCCCCAAAGCAGCGAGAACGCAGGCTGAAATCACACAAGCCAGGAAATGCTTGAAAGCAGTGAGACGAAAACTGTATAATCACAGGTAACATGCAAGCGAAAGATCGAATTTAGAACTCCAACTCAAGCCTGCAGGACATTTGCCAACCTGCAAGTTAGGCTCCAGTGATGTATGGAATATATTTGCTCTGAGTCTATGCTCTGCTGTATGCCAGAAGCTTTTAAACCATCTTTACAAATATGTTCCCATCTTTTGCCAAGTGAATATACAGTCTTTTTCCCTCACGTTGGTATCTACAGTTGTTCTTACTTACTCAGAAATCATGAAGTTAGTAATTCTTGAATATTCTCAAATATTTGTGTGATGTACACCAAACTCGAATGCTTTCTTATTTTAACAAAACAAGTACAATTTGCATGTTTACTTTGCACATATGCTTTACAAAAAGACCGACAAAATTGCTGAAAAATGCTTCAGGGATCAGTGGTATATTAGCTCTGCAGATTGGCAGACTACTCTGCTCTACTGCATTTCTCTGCAATTAGTTGTTTCTCTGCGCTCGTCTGCCTCCACTCCATGTCTGGTGCGATCCCTTCTCCTCCCACATAGCTGCCGCGCTTTGTCTGTGTCTTCAATAGCAGTGACTTTCATAAGCCTGGCCTGTTCTCTCTGCTGTAACCCTTTTAATGTTATGCATCATTCCTTTACATTTTCCTAGGTCTTGCAAGACATCTCTTTTTCTGCAACTGCTCTCCTGGAGACATAGACTTTCCCGGTTATTCCTCCAAGTTTCAGTTCTATACCCAAAATGCAAATGTTCACGCACTCTAGCCAGACCTCCTCAATCCATGCCACTCCAGGCTATGCCTGGACCACAAGGCAAGTGTGTGGTGCGGTGCAGCTCCTGCTCTCCGACGGAAAAGGTGGCATTCGGCCCCATTAACCTGATGACATGGCCAGGGCATGCAACCAGCTTGAATCTGCAAGTGCCTCGATAGAGGTAGCAACTCTGTCAGCAGTACATAACCCTAATGTTCTTTTGGTCTTCTTCCATGCCCTCACCTCATTATTTCTCATCCTTTATATTAGAAATGACCGGGTAGGGTGAAATGCAGGCCATCCTCTCTGCCTTTAAGTAAAAACATTTGATAACACAGCTCAAGTCTGAAAGGAGATGAAGCAAGACCAGGTGTTGCTCAATTGCAGGATGTCGACCCCATGCAAAATCCCACATCTGAGAAGAATGGATAGGAAGGTCCCTGCAACTACTTCTGTTTATCATATTCAGTCCAGTCAAGTACTGCCCTGGTGTTTGTTAACATTTAGGCTCTAGTGCTTGTCAAATATGAGTAAAGAGGATTCCTCTTTTTCCAGGAGTCGCAGCTATAGGCAAAGTAAAAAGTAAAATTGAAAACAATGAGTTTTGCTAAGGAATGCAGGAAATGTTGTGATGTATTTTCATTGCAGCCACTTGAAAGCAGAATTGCTGTGGAAATAAAACAACTCCAAATACACTGAACCTGCTGACTCAGTTGATCCAGAAGAAAAATTACGAGTCAGCAATTTCAAGCAAAAGCAGTACCAAGTGTACTGTATCTGCAGTACTGATGTAACGTGCATTGCAACATCAAATTTCCCTGAATACTGCACTTATGAGCGTGATGAGCCGCAGCTTTTAGATGAAGCTTAGGATTTGCTGCAAATTACATAACATAGTTTTACTTTATAGCTTATACTGCTAGATGTTGGACCCACCCAACTCCTTGAGGAACAGGGCATTTAAAGGGAGCAATTTCCTCCAACCTCCTTCTGACCCTAATCCAAGGCACGTATCAAATTTAAAACAAGTGTAGATCTAGCCAATTCTCCTAATGTATCCAGAATTATCAGCATTAGAGCATTTTCTATTCAAAACAGCTTATGCAAATAATTTTCTATTGCCATATGCAAATGATTGAATCACTTTTTGCTCTTTGATAATTTTTCAAACAATTTCCTAATTTTCATGAGCACCTTATAAGCAAAATATTAAGATAAAAGTGGGCACATCTTCACTATAAATTTTCCATTTAATGTTCTACTTTGAAAGTGTCCAGAAGAAATTATTAGTAGCTGTTAAGAGCCTCTTACCAAAAAGAGGACATATTCTAAGAGGAAAAACCACTTAGAAGTTACGATTTTAAGCAATTCATTGGAGTCTGTACTCTACACCGATGTTAGGTGGGAGAACAGAGAGTGGCACACAGGGGGAATAGGTTATGAGTCAAACTGGAGGTGGGTTAGGGATTCTTTGTCCCAGCTGCTATCACTTCAGGAAAACACAGGAAACAGCTAGGTTTGTCATTTTTAAGTGGTGGAACTTGAGAGCAGAAAGTGAATTCCGGCATCTTAGTTAGCGTAAAAAGTATCCAGCACATGGAACTGTCTCCATGAGGAGAATCAGAAAACCAAGGCGAAAAAAGCAAATTACCTTCTAAGAGACAAGAAAGTGGCCTAAACGGTAAGTGGACAAATACAAACTGAATATAAAGAGAAAATATAAACATAAAAAAGCAAAAACTTCTCCTATTACCTGGTTTATATGCCTCTCTTTTTCTTCCTTAGCTGTTTCTACTCATTTTATCTATTTATTTCACCAAAAGATTGTATGATAGGTGAACTTGTCCGGTCTATGGCAGGACAATAGAAGAAAAGGCTACGAGAGAATTGTGGAATAATAGTGCCTGCCTTAGTATTATAGTACATTTCTGCATCCCTGAAGCTGTACACACCGCTATTTGGAAGCCTAATGATCAGGAAGCATGACATAATATAATCAATTTATGCCAAGTATTAATATAAGCTATTTTTAAGGAAGGTAATCTTATTTAAAATGTGAGTTGTAGGGCTCATTTTCTCTTTTGCACATTATATTTGGCAACTGTGAAATATAAAGTATCCAGAAATGAAATATAGAAACCCCCTTGGACTTTTTTTTCCCCCCTTGGCTTTGTCCTTCTGAAGTTCACACCTTGCTGCTTCTGCTGATGAAAATCATAGAAGAGGACTTTATTCACCACTACCAAAATCCCCAGACTTCAAGATTTTTTTTGTGGTCTGATGAAGTTGGCCACTCTTGAGAAGTCTGGCCTTACTTTCTACCGCTCTTTTCTCAGACAAAAATTTCCCTATAATGTCAGAAAACCTTGACGCTGCTCTGCTACAAGAATAAGGCAAGAAGTAGCAACGTACTTTGAAAAAGCAGAGAGCACACAGAATACTACCAGGATTAAAAGAAGGCTACAAAATGTAGGAGTCCACTTCTTAGAAAGGCTCTGCTTATGCTAGAATAGTGCCTCTAGCCTTTGTTTTCCAGGAAAATTGCCATGACCATGTCACCAGCAGAACGCAATAGCTCGGTTATTCTCACAGAAAGTAAGTTTTAATAATGGTGCTTATTCTCCCTGAAGAATATTTCTGGATACTAGACACTAATATTTTGCTTTTTCTACTGACGGTCCAGAACCACACCAGGAGAGCCATGATTCTAACCGGCAAAACTGCACACTGAGTTGATGCAATATATCACTCATGAGCAGCTGACAGACCAAGTATTATGTGTGGAGGCTATGCGGCCGCGCAGTTGGACTCGGGATGGCTGTGGTCTGTGCAAAGGGAAAGGAACGTTCATCAGAAAAATAAGATGAAAATTGGCAGCAGAATTACTCGTGGCCGAGGAGTTCTCCAGCTCCAGCTATGATTTACATGCTGTTCTCTATATGGCTGGGCTAGTCGCTCCCCTTCACTTTCACTGAAGAATACATCACTGAGCAAGTAGTTTTATGTAATGATAATGGCTATTAGTACTGATACAGTTATTTTGTTTCATAAGCTCAGGAATAACTGTGTTCACACTTGTTTCTCTTAAAATACCGAAAGCAAACTTGAAACATCCCGTACTTCTAATTCTTTGCATGACTGTGACCTTCTCTTCAAGCCCTGAAATACAAGGTAATTTAAGCTAGAAGGGACTCCGAGAGAAAAATAAAGACTGAAGCAAGAATACATTAATTCAAGTGACATTTAGGTCAGTACAATCTTTGGTTCACTCAGAAGAAAACTATTTAAAGTCCAAGAAAGCAATAAACTTGAGTGGCAAAAGGCAACTCCAAGCTAGCACTGTGAAAGAAAAGAGAGAAATCATTGCAGTAGAACCTTTGTTTCTTTTAATTTCAAGTAAAAGATGGAGGACAGAGAAGCTTGTAAAATTATTTTTATTTATTTATTTCTCACACAACAGATAACTTAATCTGGTGTTGCAGCATGGACCCTTAGCACGTTTTTTATGCTTGTTTTTGTCCTTAAGGGGCCCAAGGGGAGTTATCTTCTGATACCGAGGGGTTACATTTGATTTGCATCAATTACATCGTCGGGTCTGAAGCTCATTTTCATAGGCAAACATCAGAAACCTGTTAACTTGCATTTCATTTTGTTCCTCCGCAGGTTAATATGCTTAGCTGGAGACAGCTCGCCCATCCTGATACGGTACCTGCATGAATAGAAAGTAATGAAAGAATTCCTGTGGTCTGGGTCAGTAAATAAAGCAGAAAGTCCTCCTGTCGATTGTGGTTTCTGCACTTAACAATGTGCTGTCCATCTTGCTGTTGCAGCTCTCGGTTAAGCCTTATATAAACTAAACCCTATTTCTCAAAGGTGTACATAAATACTTCCACTTAGTTAAATGGCTGTGAAGGTGGTAGAATTCACAGAACATTTTGGCACATAACCAACACATGCGATAATATGGCTACAGTGGATCTAGCCAGGTACTGTAACTAGATCGTGGATTTCAAGCTGCCACACACAACTGTTTCTGGCCGTGCTTTTGTACAATATGTACACCTGTAAGTTCCTCCACTCTTACGTGGATGGAAGCATCCAGAAACTCCCTGGAGCATGGATTGTTCCTGAGAGATCTCCCGCTTAGAGAACAGCAGAATAATATGGGCGTGAGCGTGAAATAGCGTTATAAATATTTGCATGTTGGATTCCTGGAACTGAACCTGTGTCACTGAGTTCAAACAATTGCGAAGTTTAATTGTATTCTTTTTACTGAGTGCTTCTTAAGAATGACGGGCCAATTTGATTTTCACTCCAGCTAATTTTTCCCAGATGCTTTAGATTTCATTCAAAATGGTAGCTAAACATGCTAACCTGGACTCCTGCTTTTTTCTTGCAGTATCACCCAACAGTCAGTCAAACAAGACACTGCAAACCCAATCATAAAGGGCACATGAAATTCAAGCTTTGAAAAAATCCTCTTACTATAATGAAGAAAATTATCTTCTCAGTTTTCTTTGTGTGAGAAATGTAACACAAGGAAGACAAGACCACCATATTGAATAAAATGTCTATGCCAGCTAATTTTGCAAAAGTAGACATGAACTATTTGAAGAAAGTGAGAACAAGAAAACAAAGGGATTCTCAGGAAAATTTTAAATACAACAGCTGAGGTTATATATGTGCAATAGAATTTCTCTGAGAATGGGTATCGGTACCCGTATGCTTCTTCGTGCAAGTAGGCTCAAGTGCAAAATGCAGCTACTTGAAGGCACTCTGCGTCTAGAGGTACCATTGGAAAGAGAAACAATAACAACAGAATTTTTACAGACTTTTAGAGCCCAGGAGAGCTTCAGCAAGCTATCAAACATTACAAAACTTCAGCGTTCATAGAAGAGATAAATTCTAATATCCATATGCTTGTGACATAATAGCAGCCGTAGTTCCCACAGCCTCATTTTATCAGGGACAATAAAATTAAAGTTTGGCTCAAAGGAATTAAAACCCACCATTCTCAATCTCGGTGTTTAGATTTAGCCTCCTTAATCCATCTTTAAGCACTTAAAAAGCAATAGCTTGCTTTTTAAATTGCTGAGACCCTACATCTCCCACTGACTCGGGCAGGATTTGGATGGGCTAGACACTTTGAAAGTGAATTTGATGAGGGTGCTCAGATGTTGATCTAATTTTGAAAGTGTTTGCAGAATTCCTACTTGTTGACCTTTAGGTAACTGAAGCAATGTAAAGAGAGGAAATCCAGACTGCACTGAGACAAGGCTCGTATTTCATTATTGTAGTCACCAAGTATCCTTCCAACAAATTAATAGTTAGTATGCCACAGATCATCATTCAATGAAAACTTTGTAAAGACAAACATTTTATTCTTTGGAAAAGAAGTGATGAAAAACGAAACTACCTTTCTTAGCAGAGAAAAGAAAAAAATCACCTACATCAAAAATGTTGAAAGCTAATCAAACAAAGAATGCACTATGCTGAGGGACATGAATCCATGTACATTCTGCAAAAATGCTTAGATAGCAGACAATTCTGACAATTGAGCCTTTGTTTTCAAAGCAAGAAAAATCAACTTGGATTTACATTTTTGAATGGGTTTGTTTGATCTGAGAGCAGGGGCAATGACAGTCACTCAGAATATGAGACCTTTAATATTAGCCGACAGGTTTGAGTCATAGGTAAGATTTGTAACCAAGAGTACTGCATAAATAATAAAATTAAAGCGCAAAATAATCAATCTGCAAAATACGTATGTATATGCTTAACTTGAAGGGTATGTGTAGTTTTGCTTAAACACTTTGCTAGGTTAGATCTTATTTCAAATATAAATAAGTTCAGTGTTCCTAACACTTCTCAGGAGGAAGACTAGAAAACAGGGAAGAAACAAAGTCTTTCTCAAAGACAATATTTCATAATTCTTCTCAGTAAAGCCATCGTGGCAGTATGGAAGGCTCTTACTCTATTGCAGTGGTTCCCAGGTGCTGCCACGTGTCCTAGCTCCAGCTAGTCAAAGTTTTATGACTGCACTTCCACGCTGCCCTTACCTTTTGCAAAGGTGAATCCTTAAGCGTCACTCCCTCCTCTTTGCTTCAAACAGAGCACAAACACCATAAGAAGCGATTGCTTGTTTCAATGCTGGTTAAAATGTACACAACAGAACCGGAGGCAACCAGATAGTGCAAAATCTGAGGCCCAGATTCAGGAAGACGTTTAAACTAATGGTGGCTTTAAGCATGCTAAGATTAAGCACATCCAGAATAGCAATACATGAACACATTTCATGAATAGCAATACAACTAGACAAGCACTTTTTTGACTGAGATCGAAGTCTGTTAAGTGCTGACAATAGCACTGAATGTTTACCTCTCGCTGATTTACTATNGGGGGAAGATGATTCTTCCCACAGCGGTTATGCAGAAAGTCCTGTAACATCTGAATCACCTTCTGGTTTTAACTGTCCGTGACCTAAGCCACACCTAACTTCACTGACTTCAGTGTGATCTTAAAGATCTGCCTTATGAATTAAGGCTTATGTTAGGGATCAGCAAATCTCAGAAGTTTCAGAATTCAGATCAGATCAGATTTGGGTAGGAAATCAAACTACGTGACAATGAACCATGCCAAACCTCATATTTATAAACCTGGAATTTCGCTCTGTTAACAGCTCACAAGACCTAAAGAGATATCTCTCCAGCTCATATTCATCTAGGGTGGTGGGTACAAAATCAAAGAGCAGATTTCCATCTATTCTAGTGGGAGACTGTATTGTTAACAAACAAGGGTTTGCACCATACATGGCTTTTGGGCTTTGCTCTTCCAGTTCCTTGAATAATAAGCAGCTGTGAGCAGAAATCTGTTGCATACCAACACAAACCTGGCTGCGTGCAGAACACAGAAATGAGCACGCTGGGTGGAAATTTGCATCTGCTCCATTGCTCACGTGAGAGAACATGGGTACCTTATGAGCCTATTCATCATGTTCGACCTTATGCTTACAAACACTCTGCATCAGCCCTCCAGAGGACTCAAACCCCCAGCAGAGTAAGGCAGCAGCCCTAACCCTGCTCTGCTTCGCTTGTGTGTCCAAGAAGCGACCACACCTACGTTAACACTGTGTGCCTTTGTTAGGAGTTTCAACACAGAAAGCCTAAAGCGGAAGAGTGGAGAGAGTCAGCTGTATCATTCAGAGACAGTCTCCTCATCACAAAGGGGAAACACTGGGCGGGCTGGGAAAGCTTGCAGGCTAGTGCTGCTGAACTGGGCTGGAGAGTTTGGTTCCATAGGGCTGATCTGACCACGTGTAGGAACTTTATCTTTGCAGGGGAAGAAGAAGAAGAAGAAGAAAAAAAAAAAAAAAAAAAAAAAAAAAGACAACTATAAGCTGTAGTCTGCACTTAAAAGTTTTGCCAGCATAGCTGTGATGTGATTTTGGCAGGTGTAACTGCAACAATAAAACTCCTATGTACCTGGTGCGCTGTTCTATAGTGTTATCTGGTCCAAGCGCTTTTCCTTAAGGCATAATTTTGTTTCCCAGTCTTGCTGGTTTACAGCAACACTGGCAAACTTCAAAGAGTGAGGCAAAACACTTTCTGCTTAGAAAAAAATTACATAAAAATATTTTTGAAGTGTTCGTACACAGACCTATACATTTTGGTCTTTCCTGGGACTGAAGAAAGGAAAATTATCTACTTGTTCTTAAGCTAAATTTCTCCCCTCCTCTTAGTCTCAGCTGCCTTCTGGAAGTTCTGCAGCTCACCGAAAGAAGCTGCAGAGGCGACAGGCTAACAACATTTGTTTACTGTGGATCTCCCTTTGAAGAGTGATTACAACATCATCATTCTGCATATCCGGAGGGTGGATTTCTTATCTCCCTGAAGGAGAAGGAGAACAATTGCATATTTGATGAGTTCAAACAAAAGCGCACACAATTATAGGAAGTGAAATGTTTGCTAAAAGAGGACAGTTTATACAAAACCCATTTTTATAACCTCGTATATATATTTATTTCATGACAGCTTTCAAGAGCAATGCTCTGTAACTCTGCAGTATTTCTATTTTGTGGTAGCACATGAAATATTTCCCATTTGAAAACTGACACCGAAGGGAAAACACTCTGCAGAAAACAGCCAATGCAATAGCTCTGCTTGGTGGCTACGTTCACCCCCACCAATCTCACACTCCAAGGCAATGAGGTATAGGTAAATCCATACAGGCTGCCTTTCAATCTGTAGGAACAGTGGTGAGAAGCGCGCAGGCAGGAGAGGCACTCGCTTCCACGTTCGCTCCGGCAGAGACCTGCTGTTCCAGGGCCCCTGCTCTGGCCTCTGCTACTGCCCCAAAGCAGCAAGGGTGCCCAGGAATAAAAGTTACAGGCAGTTTGTTGTGTTGTGGAGGCTGCACTCTCCTGCCACAAAGGGCCAGGGTTGCGTGGCTGCAGGTACAGAAGAGGCACTGCTGACAAATGTGCTCACGTACGCAGGGCATCATATTCCAAAGGCAGAGTCCTTTACCAAAGTCCTCCATCTCTAAAAAGAGATTCATGGAGGTGGATCTGTTTGACACGTAAGTGACACAGAGCCAGTTCCAATAAGCCATATCACACTAAATAAAAACATACAGCAGCAAAATGCTAGGAGTGCATGGGACCGGTGATCTGAACATGTTTGGATTAGGGGGGCGGGGGGAGAGGAATTTCTTCCTGATGCAAGAAGCGAGAAGAGAAGGGATATTTTGATTCTGTCCTTACCAGTGTCTAAAAAAAACTCATAACAACTTTCTGTTTTAGAATGACTTCTTGTCTGTGTCTGTTTCCTTTCAGCAAAGATGGAATAGCTTGTAGTAAGGATTACACCAATCTGTACTCTAACAAAGAACATTTACCATTTTAGTCTGTTGGGGGTCTTTTTAACCAATTTTGGAACATCTTACTAGAAATATCCCTTCCCCCCCNAATCTGATCAATTTCTATCAGTATTTTCTCCAGGAGATCACCACCTGTAAAATTAGACCAATGCCTCTCACATGCCATAGTGAGACTCAGGGGTATACTTTATTATAATCTGTAAAGGTTTTGGATAACCTTAGAAATAAGGCAACAGGGCAGTGAAAACTAAGATCAGTCATTCATATACATGCATATGTTGTATATGAGGAAAATGCAAAGCGAGCGGTTAAAGTGGGTGTAGAGCGCTATCAGTGAAGAACGAGAGCTTGCATTTTCCTTGAAAGCCAGACGTAAAGTGCAGGACAACAGCAAAACAGACTGTGAGCAGATGCTTCACCAGTTTGCATCAGCACCCAAACCGTCAAACGTGGGCGGGGGGGGAAGATGAAAATGGAAATCTCAGGCCACTATGTTTTCAGAAGAGATTATTGTTACTTGCCATCTCTAATCAGGTCAGAGAAGAAAAAAAACCTCTACGAAAACGTTTGAAAATGCTAAGTTAAGTTTGGTTTGGACATAAGGTAAAAACAAGCAAGCAAACATAGGCAAAATAGCTTCTTTTCTTACTACTCACAGTTTCCCCCTTACTCTTCTACTGCCTTTTCCATCATGAACTATGGTCACTTTTGTTTTGTTCTTGTCACATCAGATGCAGTCCTGAGAGAGGCTGCAAGCTGTCCTCTTGCTGGATTTGGTGGGAGGTTGACGTGCAGGGACCTACATGAGTCAGCTGCAAATAACTAGGTTAGGTTATGCCCTCTTATTTTTAAGGGTGATTAATCTAGACCAGAAGTGAAGCACTTCAGTGAGGCTGAATAATGAAGTTTATGGTGCCGTTCTTCATGTCGTTCCTGCTCTGTACAGGAGATAGTCTCACAATTCACTGATCAGTCCCCAAAGACATTATTCAGGTATCATAAGAGGATCAGTGTAAGACCTACAATACAAGATTACAAATTTGACATGAGTGAACTCAACAGGTATTTGTGTAACTATGGTAGCTTAAAACTAAATCAATGAAAGGCAGATCCCTGTGTACTCTTCTATAGACAAAACTGAGAGGTTGCAGTTGTTACCAAGTTCACTGGGAAATACAGAATAAAGCTGTAATACATTTTATTGTCCACACCATTCAAGAAACCAGGAAAGATGTTATATAGTTTCTACATAATGTTTCTGGTGGAAAACTTCATAAAACGTATGACTGAAATGTCATAATGAGAGAGGCTTTAGAGCCTTTTGAATCCATTAAACCTCTTGCAAGGGTCAGCCTTTTAGCTGGCATATACGAGCTAAAATCTATAAATATTCTAAATTAAAAAAAAAAAAGAAAAAGACATTTCCTATAAGGAAGACTTCCTTGGTGTTATCTGTAGGGTTTTTTGTTTTATTGGCTTTTTTTTTTTTTTTTTTTAAAGGCAATCCTCTAGCCTGAAAATCCAGATTCCAGAGGAGTGAGAAAGGTTTTCAGGATCAGATTGTAGTGTTTATATGCAAAAGAATGCTAGTAAAGTTAGAGATAGGCATAACAGTGCATCTCAGTACAGTGTATTTATACCATAGTTATAGTGGTATAAAGATATTTTAGGCATGTATAGATAAATCTAGCCAAAAGGGAAAATAAGTTACACAGGGCTTATTTAGATCTGTATAACTTTAGATCTGTGTTAATGCCGTACCTATGTTTAGCACTTTAAAAAGAAAAAAAGGTTGATGACAGCAGTTGTTCAGTGAACACAAAAAGAATGTATACCACAGACTTTGTTCAGCCTTCGTTACCACTGCTCTTTTATAACTTACGAGAACTGGGGCCCTTTCAGACTGAACAACAATCCTGTGTCCTGTCGGCACATCATCACTAAGACCTGATGCCTTCAGAGTTTGCACAACAGGAGATGGGGAAGTTAACCTAAGGATCCTGGCTAGATTCTCTGTTGCAAAATAGCTCTGTAATGCTGCCTTCAGACGCGTTCCCCACATCTTCTGACATCTTATTGTGTCGTGCAGTGGCTGTCCCAGGAAAAACTGAATTTCTGTTTCAGGTAAAGGTAGTCTTATGTATACAAGTCTTTTGGATCATTTATGATGACGGACTTACACAATTGTATAAAAGCACATGTGTGCATCCTTATCGATATTATACAGCTTTAGAAGAACAGCTCAGAGAAAAGTTTTGTAGATAAAAACTCCCATAAAGACAATGGCAAAATTAGCATACATTTAGATTAAGGCTTCCAATCCTGTAAATGCTACTCTCTTAAAACCATACCTACGCGTAGGTTTACCGTGGTAAATATGTGCTTATTTTTCTGCATGTGCAGAAGGGTTTAAAACTTCTCAGATTAATGTTTCTGTAGATAGAAACAGGAATTGCCACCTTCCTGCTTGGAATATTTAAGGCATTCATTGCAATCATTGTATACCATTCACAGTATTGACCAGTTTATTACCTTGGTATTACACCATATGAAGAAAAGATTCTAAGGGCTATTGCCCTGGACCCTAAGGGTTTGTGTGCACTTGAAAAATGGCCACACATGTTCACAGAACCACGGCCAAAAAAAAAGACTAGTTTAGAAACAAATATTGCGTTTGCTGGAAAACTTCCATTTCTCTTCTTGATGTAATGCACAAGTGACTGCTATGGAAATGTAATGCTGGGGTTCAGTCATGATCCTGCTCTGATAAAAGGCAAAATAGTCTTTGACTTCCAGACATGTAAGTTATTTTTCTGAATTCATCAGAAGATTCAAAAAGCGAAGATATATGTTGCATTTTAAGGCAAGTATATTCATTTTCTTCAAAGCCATGTACAACTACCTAAAACAGAGACACCTTTCTTTACTAATTTATGCAGGGTAACTGGGAAAATAGTGCACAGAAAAATATCTTCCTTCCTACACACTTATATTGACTCTTGTCCCTCAGCATATATAGATCCAAATAGCAATTTCACTTCCAAGTTTTCAAAGTTAATGATTTACTTTTGGTTTCCTGTAAATATGAAAGATACTGCTGCCTTTCCCAGAAAGGATAAAGAATTCTCTTCGGTTGCCTTTTGTTATGCAACATTCTGCAATCCCCCTCTGCAGGAAAATGTAACAACAACTTCTGCAAGGTATAATTGCATGGAGTGTGGAAGTGAACACAGTCCAGCAAACTCATCCAGAGATTATATTTGCCCATTTTTTCCTTCCTTAGACAAGGTTTCCATCAACAGGAGCTTTGGCATTTGAGAGGCTGTTAGAATAAATTAGGGGACCGAAATGTCATCTGGTTAACACTCTTAAGTAAAAGCAAAAGCAGAGTCACAGACATGAAAGAGATCACAGATATCATACTATTTATGATGTGACTGTAAAGTGTAAAGTGTGCTACAATCTTAAGGCAATACATGTTAATTACCCTCAGCAGATCTCTGATGTTATAAAAGTAATTGCTAAAATCTTTTCTGTATTACTGATAACTATATCTATCCCAGCTCAGTTTGTTTGTTTTAAATTGCATTCTTATAAGCAACAGGAACTCTCGACAATAAAATTCTATAGAAACATATTTTTTTTAAAAGTTTAAAACATTGGAACATACCCAATGGGCCCTTAGCTCTGTTCATCAAAAGACAACAGCAATCTTGCTGGGGCAAAAGTCCACAAATGTATGCATTAGGTTTGACCCCGTGCTACCAGCGGCACGGAAAAGTTTTTCCTCTAAGCCTCCAGGGGAGCAAGAACAAGCCTATAGTCTATCAAGAGCACACTAAGCCTATAAAACATATATAGACAAAAATTCACAGGTATGGTTTTGGTGCTTATAAGCAAGCTCCCAGCTGCAGAGGTGAGATGCATATAGTTGGCTACATACCTATAAGAGTGGGGATAATCACTTGAGAGCACCTATATTCCAGACAGGCAGAAATTTGTGCTGGGCCCCAGCCGTGCTTACTTACCTGACCCCCAGAATTAGTAAGTTACCCCAAAGACTATCCTATTCCCCATGTCCTGAGGAGTAGGTCAAAACTCCTCCCATCCCTGAGGAGATCTAGTTTGGGAAAAGTTAGGCTCAGTTTGGCTCAGGTACAAAAGGCTTGACATTTTTTCCCTAATATAATGAACACCTGAACATATGAAAAAAAAAATACAAACACAATAATCTTATCACACTTTTCATAAAGCACGAGAAAAACTGGGTTGATAGGGTTCACTATTATGCAAATAAAGAATGGGTCAAAGAATGAAAATGGAGGCTTTGGAAAAGAAGAGTTGTTTAGAAAGTAAAATGAACTATTAGTTTTAAGGAAAAACTTCACTATTAATTGCTATCTATTAGTTAGCAAGGCAACCAATGACTGGTACCCACCACCTATCACGTAATCCTACAGCTAAGATGAATTGCCTTTCTACTACTGCTGGGTTTCGGCAAAGGTATTTTGTGAATACTCTGGATAACTTGTGAAAGAGATCCTTTTTTCAATAACCGATAGNATTGTTATATCCTAGTTCGAACCAAAAAGTGGCACAGAAGAAGGCGTTATAATATATTTAATATTTCTCATTGAAGAACAAGAGGAAGCACATCAACTTTAATTATATCACGGGCAGGAATGCCACTGACTTATTCTGAGTTTAAGGCTGTATAGCAAGATCGTGCAAAGTACAGAACTATTTGCTGGAAAAGAGGCAGGTATCAAAAGATCTTCCTCATAGACAGAGCTACAGAAATTCAAATCAAATACAGAACAAATCTCTGCAATACCTGCTGAAGTAAGATGAGTTTGTGGCAACTCAGTTCTGAGAATATTTAGGTGACCCAGTTTCAAACAAAACGATTTATGGGAATAAAGCAAATAATAGTACATATTTCCAGTAGTGTCAGACAGAGAACCACATCCAAGAGGCAGGACTCCCCAAACCTTCCTGTACAGTCCTGCCACACAAGCAGTTCAGCTAACCAGAAAAGGACATCGCATTCTTTTTTGCACATGCAATTAAATTGTATGAATCTAAGGAGGGCATACTGCATTTAAACAATGAAGTCAGCCAATAAATCTTACGGTTGTCTAATTCTTATAGGACTGTAGCCTCAGCCCATGACTCTAAATAAATGAGGATGTTCATCACGAACTCCTGAGATCAGAGCCAATAACAGTCCTTCTACAGAGTGATTCCACTGATTTTAGTCATGTTACTCTTAGCTTACCCTAGCACGAGCAGAATACCCACCCCATAGACTATATATAACCATCGACATGAATAGCGATCTGCTTATGGACTTTAGAATACTTGCTGGCCCCTGGCCACAACCACAAGAAACAAGAGTTTCAGAAGTAATCGCGGCTCCTCCTCTTCTGTCACTGAGTGCAAGTAGGAAGGAAATTGCTTTTAACATATATATTTAAACAAGCTTAGTTGCACTAATTAGTTCTCCTACGATATTCACTTTAGTTGTTCTAGTTATTCCTTTTTAGAAGAGGATTGGCTGTAACTAACTCCGTGTTTTTAAGTGAATGAACCCATATGAATGCTTGGTTCTGTACTTTTTCTGTTTGTTAATAGCTGAGCCATTCAGTATGGGACTGCAGCACCCTCAGAATTCCTAAGAAAACTATGAGTCATCCCATCATCGCTCATAGAAGGGCTGTACGGCTGAGTATTACTGCCACCTAGTTTTCAATTTTTATTATTATTACCTAGAGTTTTGCATCTTCCATGGTAAAAAGGTATATACATAAAGCCAGAAAATTTTCATTCTCGTCATATAGGATACATATCCTGTGATGTATTTCAACAGGACAAAATTGTGCAATAATAAACTCTTACTGAACAAATCTACAGGCATCTAGACGCAATCACTTGAAATACAGATTAAGGATACAAAATTACCAATCCCAAATACCGGCGCACCGTGAAAATCCAACTCAAGTTTGCTATGCAGGGTCAAAACAAGAGCCAAGTTTGCACCATCATAGAAGTTTGTAGGTCCAGAGTTGATCTTTGCCAGCAGACACCAAATCTAATAACTTTTATTATGGACCTTTCTCATTGCAATTGACAAATAACACTTTCCCACTTAAAGTAAGTGCTTTATCAAAACTTTGCAGAGAGGCCTTGCAATATAAGACCTCGCAGTGAGATACCACGTATCTGTCACTTTGAGATGTACGAAGAGAACCTTTATATTGGGATAGTCTTTTTTAGACCAAGATGAACTAAAAGCTTAGCAATAAAACAGAGAGAAACGTGGAGAACAATTAAAGCATTTTTTGAAACCTCATCTAAATTCCATTTTGAGGTCTGAGAAAGGAACTGTAAAGATTCTCCATTCTGGTGACCTTTTTGCTTTTATGCTGGTTCTGCGGTTTCTGACTCTGACTAGGTGTGCCTGTGGGAACCCATGGAAGTTGGAGGTTAAATTCAGAACCCAGCTGAGCAACCTTTCACAAGATGTGAAATAATAAATATATTGCCACAGGCAGGTTCCAGTTTTGAAAAAAAAAAATTTTTAAAAGCCCATAATCAAAATTTCTTATAACTGTTAGAGCTGGGGCTGTGTTATGCCAAGACAGGGTAACATATTTTATAACTTAACCAGTGCGATTCTACTAAACTAGATGAGGAGAAATTCTGTGCTTCGCTGCAACTGAATTTTGTTGAATTTTAAAATTTGAATTTTAACAAATAGCATGGCAAAAATTAGGCCATTTCATTGTGTTTGTGTGTAGTAATCACGCCCAAAAGCAGCTCAATAAATCTGATAAAGGAGCCTGAATTCTCCTTCACGGAAGTGAAAGATTTGTGCGACTATTTTTTTGTGGCAGCAAGAGCAAGCACTGATGTTGTTAGTCTTTATTTTTACCAAAAGAGCTGTAATGACTGAAAGTAAACGAAGATGTTTGTGAATTTCAGGCATGATGCAATCTGAGGAATTTCGCATGCTGGATGGCTTGACAAGGCATGATTCTGAAGCAGGCTTTTTAAGACAAAACTGAGACATCTATATTAACGCAGGTTGAGAGGCCACAGATGTCTCCAAACACTCTCCCTTTTTTTAAATTGTTATTGAAAGACGAAATTCTATTTGAACTCCGATCCTAGGCCCCTGGGCTTGAAAACCATATTGTGCACCCCCCACCGTGCTCAGGTTAAGTTCATTCAAACTATTTTATGCAGCTACAGTATGGATCACACTCAGTTTTCCTTTTTTCCCCTAACAGGTTTGTTTCTGGTCATAAATTCTTGATCAGTGGGCAAGCCACATTGTACAATTTAGTAAATAGTGTAGTTAAAACATGTTTAAAGTCAAAAGAAAAAGGATCTGACAATGGAGCATTGTCCCCTTTTGCCGAACTGAAGTGTACCTTCTTTGATTCAGTAACCTTGCTGCACTTTGGTATGAAATTGCCCCTTTTTCCATCAAACTTGCATTTAAAGTGCCTCATTAGCATGTCTCACCGGATCAGTAACGATTCTGCTAACCCAACACTTGTTTCAGTCAAGCCACCATGGTTTTTCTATCTGTTTAACATCTAAAACTCCTTGACAAAGTTCCTTTTAAAATTTACTCCTTTTGTTTCTCCTTGGGTTTTCTGCAAAGATCTTTAAACTTCGATGTACTCCAAGATGACTCCTGAACAAAAATCATGTCTAGCCCAGCTAGTAAATCTAGCCTCCATTCAATGGGATTAAATAAGTGCTTCACGGCTATTGTAGAAGCCTCTAAAAAGGATCTTGCATCTTTAAGAGTTTCCTACAATAAATTAAACACATCTCACCCATTGTAAAAAAAAAAAAAAAAAAAAAAAAAGAAAAAAAAAAGAGAGAGACTTGATCCAGCACAGGGGAGCCACTGTCGACCCACAGTGATGCAATGCAATACTTGTAGTACCAAAACATCCACAGATAACAGAGCCTAAATCAACAGCAACAGGCAATGGAAGCAGAATATTATTTCTTTAGGAATTCAGCATTGGACTTCATGTCCGTAAAACATGGCCAGCAAAATAAAATAAATAACAGATTAAAAATCTGTAATTGTATGGGTTATTAAAAAGGACCATTGCAGGATTTTATCTTGAATTTGCAGTACCTCAGCCAGGAAATTCCTGTTTCTTTTCTAATATGTAAGATCTCAGGCCCAATGTTCAGATTCATTGTAGCATCTGGGCCCTGCTTAAACACAGGCACACGAGTAACCCTACTGCTGTCACTGAGAGCGGTGCCCTGCTGAAAGTTAAGCTCACATTTAAACTCAGAGCCAACACACTCATCCAAACCTCTAGATCTTTCTGCTCATTTCTGAACTGAAATAGAGAAATCTTGAGCTCTTTTAACCATAAGGATGATTGGAAAAAATCAATTCGTGCAGAAAAAAAAAAAATCTGCGCAGGGAATTATCTTAAAAATACTACCTGAATTTACCATAAGGTCCTGTAGGCTGATAAGAGGCTACAAACCACTGCATCATCAGCGTGACTCCGACCTAAGTTAACGCTTGTTCCACAAAATGGCCACTGAATGATCTATCTGAAAATCATTCTCACTTGATGAGTGTTGAATGGCCTACCTGAAGTGAACTAGCATTTCAAAGATGTGTTCAGAACACAGGAAAAAAACCTGCCAGCATAACTGGGCAACGGTTTAGCAAACTTTGCTGTAGGCAAAGAATGTGTTCAATAAATTCAGAAATATCTTTTAATTCTTATAGGAAGACAAAGACCTTCATTGCATTCATTCCAATAATTTGTACTGCCATTGTCCGTATTGCTGAAGTTCTACATGTTTTATGGCAGTTGTGTTTAACCTCCTACATACTTGTAACAATAGAAAGAAAAATGAAAACTACTTGCTTGTTTCCTTGCTCCCTTTACAAATGTGATCATTCAGTCCACATTATCAAAATGGACACCTGAAGTAAGAATCTTGTTTTCCCCAGTTTATGTCACAGATACCAAGTTGTAACAACAGGCACACAAAAGATGTCTACAGGAATACTTACTGATTGGCAGCTGCATGTCAAGAAAAAGACAGCCTAGGTAGCGACTGCATTACTTCTAAAGCTAGTAGAAATCCTGTTATTCAAGTATTAATTTTCTTTAAACACCCAGTAGATGCCTCAAAATATTTGAAAATTGCAAACACTGTATCTAACTAACTAACTAACAGAAAGCAGCACAATATTTTATTAAAAGTACTCAGTTTTCTGGATTGATATTATTTTAAATTATTATTATTACAGACAGATTAATACTAACTCTGCTGGTACTACTGTTGCTATTATTAGATGTAATACAGGGCAGGAAATAGCAAAATGGCCACGTCTCTATGATAGCAGAGCCCCAGGAAGCCAAACTGGCTGTTACTGCCACAGGAGGAGAAGTGTGTGTATGGGACAGCAGCAGCTGGCGGAAGGCTGCTTCATCCCAACAGCATCGGTCGCTGTCCCTCTTTCCCTTACCCTGCTAACAACAAGTGAGGTTCGGCTGACTCTTCAGTTTTACCTGTGCTGTTGGGAAGCCATGAGACAACCGTATACGCAAAATCAGCAAGCCTAGCTTTCTTCTAGGGATGGTTGGCCTATAAAAATGACATTATCCTTCCAAAACAGACAGCACAGAAAGTTGCAGCATTCATTGTAGGCATCTCGGTCTGCGTTGTCAGGCACACAGAAAAGGACCTGGGTGTCTGGAGTTTGCTACTGCTCAGTTTCTAGGACCAAAAAGAGAAGCTGTAAGACTACACTTTTCCATGGAGTCACTCACGCCCCAGGTCAGATCTTCTACCTACAGAGGGAAGAAATGTAACCCAACAAGTTCAAATTTTTCCTTAACACCACAGGGCTGATCAGCCATGGAATATCAGCTGGATAATCTGTATCCCAAGCGTAAATGCAATGTAAGCAGTGGAAGAATAGAGAGCAATTTCCTCATTAGCAGTGATTAAACAAGACTGAAACAAAGTGCCTTGAGTTCGCTAGCCAAGAAAATGGGGAAGCACAGAAGGAAGTGCTTCTTGTATAAACCAGGCAGGAGAGAAGATTGCTATCTCCTCTCCTCACTCCCTCTTGCTTTAGCCGACCATAGTTTACTAATATTACTATCCAAGCATTAAGGTAAACTTATTTTGCTTTGTGCTTTCTCAGTGTATGTGGCGTGATCCTGTTGTCCCTGAGGTCTGACAATGTTCCAGTTAAGCTGAAAGCAGATTCAGTCAAATTCAGCCACTCTTCCTGTCCCTCAAGCTGGACACTTTGCAGAACTGGCAATTATGGCACAGATTTGTGACCCTTTCCCGCACGGTCACTCTTATGAGCCTAGTCATCCGAGCGTCCCTCTTGCAGGGACCCTGCTTCTGCAGAAGTCATTCAGAGCTATACCTGGTATCAAGTTTCACAGCTTTGTTGGAGGTTATCGGTGTTTTCTGACAGTTCCTGATGGTAGTCTTTTGTCATACAATAACTACCCTCACAAGTTTCAAAGCTTGCAAAATGTTCAAACCCAGAAAACTTCAACTTATTCACAATATAATCTTGCTGTTTCTAAGCCAGTCTCATCCTTTCTGAAGGTCTAACTCACAAGTTTTGAACTGCTTGTGTTTGCAGTATTCGATCAAACATCAGCTGATGTGCTTTGGTCCAAAGTAAAACAAACTGATTCAGTTCACAGATGGTAAGCCTTTTCTTTAAGCCAAAAGAATCTACAAGTGAATACTTTTAAAATATTGGTTGAGAAATACTGAAGTATTGATATATATAATGTGCAATATTTGATATCGATATTAGTTATTCTTAACTCCCAGTAGTAAGAGTCATACAGATTACCTACTTTGGTTTGATGTGTATTACAAATCTGCAGTTCAGAAAAATTCACTGAGCATGGGAATTTTTGGTGAAATAGAGTTCCCAGCTAATCCCCAAGGTTCAAAAGTGTAATTTAAGGAAAGCAGTGGCCATGAGACCCCTCACATAACTCTATTTTAGCACCCTTATTCAAAAGAATTCTCCATAAAGATAAAATTAATTTAATGATAGATGGCAAGAAAATTTTCTTCCTAGCCCCTGAAAGCATCCCTTATTCTAAAACAGATCAAAAAGCTACCTTGCACTCAAGGATAAACAAGCCAATGCCTCGGAGAAGTAGGACAGGGCTTTCAGATTAAAGCCAACCAGCAGAAATCCCTCAGAAACAATCTGACAGACATTCTGAAGGGGTGTCATCAGCCCTGCAAATAAAATTATACAAACAGTGAAATAATCCCTGGGTTCATAAAGCCTTCAAATGTCCAAATCCAAAACCAACAGTCAGCTAGCTCTGAGATCCCCAGAAGAGAGAAAATAGGTGGAAATTTCATAAATTCATCTCACAAGAAATCATCCTCCGGTTCTGCAACAGTTTGTAGTCATCCACCGGCCAGGCTGCATCCATCCATCACCTCTCATACTTTGCTGGAAGCTCTTCAGAGCAGGGACCATCCTTTTGCTCTATCTTTTTAGGGCAGTTAACACACAGCAACCCCATCCACGGCTACGGTCTGAAGTCCTGCCATGCGACACCAAAAATTGTAACAGCAAAGCAAGGTGTTGCTGTGTGTAGCTAACAAAGCATTTTATTCATAGCTAACTGTGGGTTCTCCATGTTTCACAGAGTAGGAAAAATGGGGAGAATGAAATGTGTCTGATCAAGTTTTAACTACCGTATACATTAGCCAAAAAGCTCAGACCTACCAGGTAGGTATTCTCGATAGACAACGAAGGGAAGAAGTGTTTCTTTCTAAAGAATGAGTCACATTATCCAACAATAAATGTCTACGGTATTCATAAATTGTTGTATTTAAGTTAACACTGATCCTCTGACAGCGATTCTGTCAGTTCCTCCCCATTCACAGCAACACAATATTAGACAACTAGTCCAGACCAAAAGCTTTAAACTGTGAATCTCTAAATTGTGAAATAGTACTACAAGCTACAGAGCCTCTTTTGAGCACAATGGGCTACTCTTCATCCTGCTGCTCTCTCTTGGTTGCTGTACTCCTCCACTTTCGACACAGACCTTGCATACCCTTCTGCAGTTAACCCTGCTCACAAGGTTAGCCGTCAGAAGTCGCATCCGCTCTACCTCAGCCTGCAGGAAACAAAACCTGTATTTTCTTTAGTATGGCAGGACACCACAGTTTACCATCCTGACCTGAAGACAGACACTGTTCCTTCTGGCAACCTCCTACAGCAATTACCAACAGAACAAAGTAATAGGAAATGGTTTGCTTGCCTTTTTTTTTTTTTTTTTAATTCCACTGGGTATGTCAAGGACAAGCTTTCCTGCTCTTGCCTTTTTATAGCTGATAACTTATGTGGCCACAAATTCTACAAAAGAGAAGGAAATGCAAAAGCTGTTTGCCAAAAGAAAGCAAGCATGAATCAAAAAAGAAAAAAAAAAAAAAGGAAAGGAACTTGATGCCTTGTAACAACAGAAGGCTGAAGACACTGGAAAATTCACAAGCCTTCCACTGTCCATCTTATGCCGGCATTAAGGGTCAAACACTGTGCACCATAGTAAATCAGCCAGTTCAGAGACCAATTACCACAAGTTACAGCTGGACCAAGGGAGAAAAGTGTTAAAACATGAGCAGTTGCTTTTGGTTCCAAAACCAAGAGAGTTGAATCAAATCTTGGTTTCCTTTCTTTTGAATTTCTAAGTCTGATTTCTTCCAATCTCAGCCAGAAAAGATTTCAAAGCACTTGTTACAAAATTACAGCAGCCACTTGGAGAAGTTGATCATTCAAAAAAGCATCGCTCTCGTGTTAGTTTAACATGAGAGAGAGACAGTCTATCATAAGGGACCTCAAGAAAACCCGACCAATTGCAAATTGAAAGAAACCAGTCAATCTTCAATTGTAACTTCTCTTTCTCTTTTCTGTGTACAGAATGTGATAATAATGAACTATAGTATCTTAATCCTCTCTCTCTCAGCCTTAGTACAGGGGTCTTTAACAGAGGTCTAACTTTCTGAAAGTCCCAGAGTGTAAAAAGTTCGTTACATTAGTCACACACCTAAAAGACAGGCACATGCAAAACCAATTTGATAAATTAGAGCTACATGTTCTTTCTACTTTTTCTTTTCTATTGCTCCAAAAAGGCACTACCTTTTTCTTACTTCAACCGCTAACAATTTCCACAACATTCACAAGAGTTCTTGAGTAATAATAATAATTATTGCTGCAAGAAAATCTTTCTGGTGCAGCTAAGATTTGTGTGCATCTGAAGTGATCAAAGGAAATAATTGCTACTGAGTACTTCAACTCCATGTTTTCCATACTATTTTTTGATTCCACTTGCTAAATTACTCTTAAAAAAATGATGAAAAGTCCTTTGGGCAGGGAAAAAGGCTTTGTATCATTTCCATAGAGCACTTGTAATCATGTAGAAGAAAAAATGACAATCATATTTCCCTTATTTCAAGCTCACTTTGAAAATCATACACCAGAAAGAACAGGAAATCCTGTTCCTGAAATGCAGATGTCACAGCAGTAAAATACAGCTCCTATAAACACAGGACAATGAACAACATTTTAGGACAAAAGTAAAGATCAGAACAATCAAGTAAAACACAGGGGATGATTAATTGGTAAGAAGAATTCGTTAATAAAGCTAAAATTCACAAGTGACACCAACTCCTGAGGAAAGAGAGAGCAGCAATACAGGTGCTGAATGCAAAGTATTTGTCTGGCGCGTAAGCAGAAAAACAAATTACTTTTTAATAGGAACCGCAAATGTAAAACATACAAAAAATAAAGTTCTCTTCCACTTTGAATTTGCCAGTTAATTACGAAGTCAATTAATAAATAAGGAGGTAGAATCTCTCTGTAGTGAAATATTCATTTTGGTCATGCTTGATGACACCCTAATTCCACACCGGATATATGGACCCAATTAAAAAAATCTCAGCTATTTGTAGGCGAGAATTCTGTAGAAAGAGACCATTAAAACTATAGCCAAGCATACTTAAAGTTATACAAGTGCTATTTCACGGCCCAATGATAAAAAATTTTGTTGTAGCCTCAACTGTCTTCCCTGAAGAAGCAGGTTGATCAGGCAACACCATCTTCCAGTTTGAGGTCATGGATTTGAAGCAGCCTGTACAGATTGCTAGTGACCAAATGTTGTTCCCAACTGACAGTCCTACACTGATCTACTTGAAAAAAAGTTGAAAGCCTCTGTTTTCTTCCTAATGGACAGGTGTTCCCCTGACCCAAAAAAACCCAACCCGTCGTTACGTTTGGTTGCTAACTGGAATCCTTATGGGTAGTCTCAAAGGAAGACAATGGGTGGAAATGACCATGGAAAGTTAATGACTCTTTTAGCCCCACAGATGGTCACGCTAACTCATAACTCCAGGAAATTGTCTAAAACTCTGTTATTCAATTAGAACCAAAAACCTAGAAAAATCTCAGTATGGTAATGAACAGTAAATTAGACAAGAGTTTGTTTGTGATAAAGCGTAGAAAAAAGGACAATGACTTTTGATACTTGCCCAGGCGGCAAGAAGGCATTTTATCACACCACGGAACAGGGATTTAATAGTCTTCCACCTTTGATACATTTCACCACCAACAAAATCTTGTTATACTGGAAATTGTTCAGAGAAGTGCAACAAAAATAATAAGCAAGCTGGTTTGGTACGAGAGGACTCAATACCTACATTTATGTACTTTGATTCAGTAAATTCCTAATTATTCACATATTTATATTATTTCCATATCTTTTAAAACAGTCAGTGTTGTAACCACATCTAATATTCAAAGAGTAAAATCACTGAGGACAAATAATTCAATATACTCAACACAGACGAATAGCATTCATGCGTCAAATACTGACATGACAATGAGATCTTTGAAACAGCGCTGATATCTCCCTCAGGAACAGGACACAGCAACTTTTAAGACAAACTTTTCAAAACCGTGTTCATGATTCAACAGCCCAGTCTCAGTTTCAAGAGAGACCGAAGAGCCCAGAACCACATTTACAAAGATTTTGCACTACTGGGAACCCAGCTCCCATCAATTTTAGTGCGTTAAAACCTACCAGTTCAATGTTTATAGGTGTTTGGGTATCTGAAGGTATCAAGAGAGTCCTATTATACTCAATGGGATCTAAGCACCTAACTTGTTTAGACACTTCCAAAAATGCTGGTAAATGCCCAACAAGCATTTCTGAAATATTTCATAATATTGGTACAGACTTGTATCGACAGGGAATAGGCCAGAAGACCTACCATTTTGAGACCATTTCTAACATCTTTTATTTTGTAAGACCAAGATACACAGGAAGAGGCAATTAATTTTTACTGCTGTCAGGTTAACCTCTTAAAAGTAGAAAACAGAGACTTGGTGAACTTGAAAGAATAAAAGAACTAGTTAACCAGACACAGTAGAACTATTCCCATATGAAGGGGGCAAGCTGAAGAAAAACAAGGTTTAGTTTGTCCATTTTTTCAGAAGAAAGGATTTAACGCACTTTTCTTAGTGAATTTGAAAGGTATCCCTGTTCATTAGACTTCACCCATATTCCTCTGAGGTGTGTTTCCATCTTTGTGGCTAAGTCTGCTTCCTGAGAGAGACAGATTTAAATTTAAACTCAATACACTGGACACCCTTTTTATTTTCCATGGTGTCATTGTTTTTGTTCTGCACTTTAAGCTGCCTGACCTGAAATTAGCAATTTATCATACTGCCCAGTTAAGAAAAAAGAGTGACCGTACAATGGAAAATGTTGCTGAGGGTCTACTTCTGTTGCCAAGCTGTATCTAAACTCATTTCTTGATCAAGGTCCAGCCTATTTTATTTTTATCTCTTTCATAACAAAAGAGAAACAACTTGGCAGAAGTCTGCAAACTATTGGTGGAAAGACAGAATAGCTACTGGGTACCAGAGTATCTGGCAAGACATACAAGTGTTCCCAGACATAACTATCATGAGCATGTAAATAAAAAACATAACTTACATACAGCACTGCCACAGCCAGAGTGCTTTTTAAATCCATCTCTGAAGCTGCGTCCATTTGTGCCTGGCTCAACCGCAGACAAATGAGAAGCAAAGAACAATATTGTTCTTCTCTGGCAGAATACGGAATTGCAAGTCCCTCAATTTGCAGGTCACAGTAAGCATCACAACCAGAAGGTGAAGGAGAAAGTTCTGAGTCACAAGAACACAGTAAATGTTAAAACTCCCTATCTTCTCTAAAGAAGTAATATCCCAAAGGCAAAATTAGGAACATTTCCCTCACTATTCACGAGGCCCGAACTTTTCCAGAGACTGAGTAAGCACACAAAATGTCAAATGGTGATATATGCCTCGTACCGACCTGTTAGGTATGACTTATATCATCACAGGTTGAAGGTTTCCAGAAGTTAGTCCAAAAATGCACCAGAATTTTTCCTTCCCAAATCCAGGTTTGCTGCCCAGAGCTTTGGTTGACTTTCTACAATACTGTGAGTTACTCCCCATAACTATCAGAACTGTGATCTAGATCCCCATCAGCATCCTTCTGCATCCATTTGTTCGTTATGAACACAAATCAGTTAAACAAGAATAGTTTCCCAATAGAGCGGGGGGGGAGGGGGGCGCGGCAGGACGGGCGGGACAGGGCCAAACAAAAAAACCCCCAACAACCAAGAGAGAGAGAATGTGACAATATTATCCAACCAAGATCTCTGAAGTTAAAGTGTTCTTAACGCAAACTTGTTTCTGACAGGTTCAAGAGGCCACAGGCCAATTTATTTTATTCAGTAATTTTTCTTCTGGAGCCTAAGAAAGAAAAAGTTCTTTTAATATAACAACAGCTCAAGGTGTACAGTGTATGTTTTCTTATCATCACTTTGCACATTCCACATCTATCCATATCTCCACTCCCCAAGATTTCCTCTCAAGGAGAATTACTCTGCTTTGACTTCCCCCACATTCTCAGATTTTACACATTAGTTTCATTGTCAGTATTTAAATGGAAACTCTTACATCGAAAGAAAAGGAGATATTTGACTCAATCAGTAGCAACTGTATATTTAAGTGCCTTCACATTCAAGAGTCGAAACATTTACTGAAGTATTTGTATCAAGACACCCAGAGTTACACTCACACAGTATACACACTTTCTACATGTACGACTGAAATCCACACAGCAGAGTGCACAATCTTTGTCAACTTGACTTCATCATGGTGTTTTACCATCTTTTCTATATTAGGTGAATTAATATATACCGTTCTGGGCCTAGGCGAACACTTCACTTGCTAGGACCACATGTCTTGAAGAAGCACAGTTTCCAAAGTAGCAGCTGAAAGAGATTAAAGTGTTTCCCTCCTCTACAAAGTTCTACCCACTACTTTCCCAACAGAGTGCGGTATACCAGTACAAAATAGTGATACGCATTTCAGGATCAATGATGGTTTTATGGTCTGGTATGGCACGCTGTCTTCAAACTGGAAAAGCAAACTTCTAGTTGATTAGCCTCATACGTATAGCACAAGCACCTGACTTCGCCTGGCTAGTAGATGTCACGGACTCAAAATGCTTTAGAGTCAACTTCTGCTGTAGTTGGTCTTCGTAGTCTGTTGAATTAGGCTGTTAACAAAGGACCAGCTCGCTTGACAGGTAGAGTGACAGGAAAATATGTAGAGACCTAAAAGAGTTCTCAAATAGTTGTTCCTAAAATATGCCCTGTAATGTAAAATAAAAAAAAAAAATTATGACAAGCTGAGGGATTGTATTGGGATTTTTGGAGTATCATGAATAATATATCACATACGTAAACTCTTAACTTCAGCCTGGTAAACTTTTTGTATCACACAAAGCTAGCCGGCCTTTGCACGTGCATGCGTGCGCACACACAAATACAAAGGGAGAGGTGTATAGAAAAAAGTTTATGACCTCCCTTCAAAAATATGTTTTCAGGAAAGATTTGTAGAGAGAACCAGAGCCCAAGCAAGGAACAGTGAAGAAACAGATAGGGAAGAACAGTGTAATGTGGGAAAAACAAGAGCAGTTCAGACAACTCATTGGGAAGTGCCCACAGCGGAGCAGGAGGAAGAACGTAGATGATGCCTAGCTCACAGAAGAGCGCAGTGCAGCTGTCTGGAGGAGCTCCGAGTGAGTCAATAGTCCATAAGTAGCATTGTCTAGCAAATGTGCTCATGCACAGTGTCCCACTGGTGCAAGAGCTACCTTTGTAAGCACTATCTGTAGGGTATTTCCACCACACTCCAGAGGAAAAACATGTTTGGACTGTCTCGAAGTGAAAGCAAGGAGGTTCAGTATAACGCGAAAGGTGTGGGGAAGAGTTCAAAATCACATTTAATCCTTGTTCAGCACATTTGGTGAAATACGTGAGTTTTGCTAAGGGATAATTTGGCATATTGAACAAATACTATGACAAAGAGGCTGTACCCATTCCTACTTTTCTATCATTGGCAAATCAAATTTGTATTAACTCCATCAGGTGCCAATATTTCATGGGCATTAATATCTGACCTCTATGTCAGTATGTCTAAAATACAGCATGAAAACTAGTCTTAAATGAACCCTTTCAATGAAAAGCAAACAAGCAGTTACTTGCGTTAAACAGATAATGCCCAAATATAGAAAATTGATTACAGGTCACAAGTAGTCCAGATAGGTAGGTACACTTGCTTTTTCACCCAGCACAAACAGACAACAGTCAGAGAAGGAAGTATTTCATTTCTGTTGACTCAACCTATTAATGAAAGTAAACATAAATATTTTAAGTCCCAGTCAATTCATCTATTTTTGGCCTAGAAATGAGTAATTATCTTGTTTGTGACTAATCTCAGTAGGAAATTTATGAGGGGCAAGGGCCACTTCGGAAACACATGGACTAATGCGAGTACCCGAGACTGTACTAGAGGTATTTTTCTGCTTGCAGAGAGCTATTTACAATTATGAACCTTTTCCAACCAAAAAAGAAGAGAAAGAATTCAGGCCTCTCATAATTATATCCAACTTTGTTTCCAATCCTAAACAGCCTTCAGATTATTTTGTATCTTCCCCCTTTCTCTGTCGCAACCTAATAATCATTTCACACACACAGACTCACAAATCATACGTGCACTGCATCAGCTTCAAAAGAGGGAGAAACTGAGACGCAATTTTTCCTCTCAGGTCTCAAAGTCCCGGTATTATCCTGATTTAAGAAAATGCTTTAAGCCTGACATCACATATATGGTTAGGTGCCGTGCGTACCATGTGGAGACAAAGGTTCAAGACCAATTTAACCTACAGTAACAAAATTAAGGAGGTTCAGTTACCTGCACTGACTAAGTGAGAAGATCAGTCTTTCTATGACACAAGTTCACATTGGTAACTTCACAGTGCATATTAACCAAACAGTTTCCAGAAACATGAATTTCATGGAGCTTTCCAAGGATTCTGGGCCTAGAAAAATATGTTCCTTTTTGGAGTATATTCTGTCTGTGCCACAGTGTCTGCAGTAGCCGATACTTTTTATACATCTACATCTCGATCAAAGCATTCATCTCCCAACAAGCGTGACCATTGACATCAACAGAGGTGTTCCAAGTTACTCCAAAAGAAGAGGTGTCTGAACATTTTCCATAGGTATTTGAACAGCGTAAACTATGATCTCATACAAAAAGAGCATTAAGAAAAAGTTAAGCCACAGCCACACAGCAAAGCAGAACATTTAGCTCAGAAAAAATCCTCCCTTCAACCAAAGCAACTCCTCTTTCAGTATTACCTACAAGGTCAGCTTCAGTAAGTTGCAAAGTACACATGCAATAGCCAGAGTTTTGCAAGCCTTTTCTGGAAAGTACAGTAGTGCACCTGGAAGATTCATGTATCAGACATTCCCTGTTTGCACCGTCTGTGATCTTGATAGCTTTGATTCATGTATCAGAGGATTTGTACAAAATCCAGCTGCTGGAAGCATAATGAAAGTTATATGTTAAACCTATTCTATGTGTTCAAACTGTTCTCCAAAAGGTTATGGCAGCCCAGAAAAATGGACTGGCAGGAATTTGCCAACCGTATATTTTACTAAATTTTAGGGCTTTGTATAAATGTATGATGTGTCATAAGGCTCACCAAAGTCAACACATCTGCAGTCAGGACAATATTCCCCTGTGCACTCTGTCCTTGTTAGACAGTTGTAATAGCCCGATAATAAGCATACCCCGGCTTTACCAAATGCATTAAGTCTTTATTCAGAATGCTTGGCAGGGATCAGAGCATGATACATGTTAACTGTTACTATTATGAATTATCCAAGGATGCTAGGCAAATAAAAAAATTTGAGATAAAATCCCGATTCTCTTAAAGACCGGGATTGTTTCCACTGCTTTCGACAGAGCTGAGATTTCACTCCTGATCCCTGTCTTAAAAACAAAAACAAAAAATAAAAAAAAAAAACCACCAAAATAAACAGTAGGCAGCAGAGCGCTGGGAGGTTGAGAAGAGACGATAGCAAATCCAGAGACAGAACTACATGGTTATGCAAACTTATTATGAAACATCTCCATGCTTTTTCAAAGCAAATAAAATAATGTCCCAAAATAGGAGTGGAATAAAGTGTCATTGACTGTATCATCCCATTTCATAAAAGGGAACACAACGATTCACAGAAGTTTGCAAAAGATTCAGTCTTGGTTTTATGAAAACCAGATTACTTTGCAGCTGAAGAAGGAATTTAAGAAGGAAATTTAGAAGCTGAATTCCTGAGAAGGAATTTAAGAAGGGTTAGGTAAGAACTTTGAAAATATAAACTTTACTAATGTTTGCCCAAGGTCAGTTAGCAAGGCCATTTACCGTGACAGGGTTAGGATTTTGAACTGTTGAGCTCTGACTCCCAGCCCCACGTTCAAAATCGTAGATTTCAAAATACTAGGCACTCTCTAGATGTTACGAAAATCATCTGCCTGCCCTGGTTATGTCCTTGTGCAGGATGGAGGAAACGGACTTCTGCATATCACTGATAAATTTTTTTTTTCCAAAGCAGAAAAGAAGAGGGAAGAAGGCAAAGAGGCTTGGTGAGCATCACCAAACTCCAACACAGAATTGTTCATCAAGGTCTGAGTTTCCCTATTGTGGTTGCGCCAAGATTTATTAAAGCACAGCATGTGTTCACTTATTTCTATCCAAAATGAACTGAAAAGGCACTTTGCATCTGCTCTCAGGGAAAAAAAAAGTTTGCTTATTTGGCAAACTTTGTTTAAAAATCTGTTTCTTCCAAGGTTTGTCTCTTTAGTTCTTTTTGTTTGTTTGATTGGGGTTTGGGGGGCTTTTTTGGTTTTGTACATGGGTGTGTAGCTTTCTTCCCCTCCTGCACATCTCTTCCTCCATCTGTTGACCTCACTTTAGCACATAGTTTCCCACTTACTTTGCCAAAAATGTATAAAACTTGGGGCGTCTGCTCCGATTTCTTTGTGACTTGTAACTGTATCATTAAACTAACGTTTGCTCTGTTATAAAGAAGTCCCTGTAACTTTAATTAGGCTCTTCTGCTCCAGTTGCTCTTGCGCAGTTACAAGTGTGAAGCAATGCTTCCACATGGAAGTGATAGGGAATGGTCTTTATTATAAACAAGCTGTGTGAGAAGTCAGAAACCTCAGTACTGAGTTTCTCACAGTACCTAGTACTATACTTTCTGCACACAAGATGTTTTCCTATGCAAAATAATATTTTCCTTTTCTTGCATTTCCACCAAAGCCCCCTTCTCTCCCTCCACCCGCCCTGAATTCTGCTATTCTGTGGACAAGCGTACTCCAGATCCTCTCAGAGGCCCAGGAAAAAAAGGCCATTCCTTGAAAATTCAGGTTTCCAGCCATAGATATGGGCCACGCAGCCGCTCACTAGTCCCCTCATTTTCACAGTTCAAAGTCTGGGGTCTCTAACACTGCTCTACTGCATATCAAGAGTTGGATTAATACCCTGAAAAAGAAAGATTTCATCAGCTAGATTCTCCTGCGTTAGAAGCACTAATACAGGTAGGCAATAGTAATATTTACATATGAAGCAACGCTACGTGATTAGTTTGGGAACAAGTTTCCATAAAGTCAAAAAAGAAAGTGATACTGAAACAAGGAAAAGTCACTAGGATCAGAATTAGAAATCATTTTTCCTTACTAAAGTGCTTCTTTACAAAATACAGTACGTGCAGGTCGACCCAGCAGATATAACATTTTCTACCGCTGCAAGCAACTCCCTGTTATTCCAGCAGTTGCACACTAGAGATCATGCAGTATTTCAGGGAACATTCTTTGAGATCAGATCTAGTTATTTTGGTTTATTTACATCTATCCCAGTTAACTTATCTCCTTTGAGAAGGAACATTTACATGCTAGACAGTTTGACATAAGAATATAACATTGTGTCACCTTACAAATGCAATGAGGACGATGGTGTTGCCTCTTCTGTGATCCCTTCTCATTACAACATCATTTCTTATTCACATTTTTTGTTCATAGGCATTCAGCAGGTTTTATTACTGTCCTGCCATAAAGCTATAATCGTTACAAGGTGTCCCCTTCCATTGCCATACACTTGAAGAACATTTTAACGCACGTGACACACAGTTGATTCAAAAAATAGAAGCCAAATCTCCCTAATACTTTGTTTCGATCATAATATTATCTTTCACTGTTGGCAGGTGGATTTTCCCAGTATTCCCCTCAATTTCTTAAATGCAGTATGAAACCAGAGGTATGTTCTCTGAAGAGCTTGTACCCTGAAAGAACAAAAGACAGCATAAGCAAAAGATCCATTTACAGATACGCTGGGCAGGCAATGACTGACCACCCAGCAATCCTGAGAGGGCGTGTTTCATCAGAAAATTCCCAGGTAGCTTGAACAAAGGAGAGAGAACATACTGTGGCAAAACGAGGAAAACTGTAAAATCCTGCCTCTAAATCCATTTTCTTGAACAGAAAATATCTCATTTCTTTGTTTCTCAGAGTAAAACATCCCTCAGTAGTGAAGTATCTAGAGACCAGCCCGAAGTAGCCATTGTTCTAAAGTGTAGCCCCATCAACACAGAGATCCAAGATGCATCAAAAGCACATGAAAATCAACCACATAACATTTCTCCCCAAGACTAACACTGAATATATCTATGCTAGATCTCATAGAAAGGTATGTTCTGCAGATTTGCTCCTCCACTGTGTTCAGAAGCATTTATACGTTATACAAAGCGGAAACTCAGAAGATGTGGTTTCCCCGTCCTGGGGAAAGTGGGGATCCTACGACCAGGTGGCCTTGGAGGTAATCCCCAACCACGACCCCTCCCAACTCCACGCACTCTAAGGGCAACCCTGCTAACGTCCAGCTTTACAAGCAGCGAGTAAAGCAGTAAGCACAGAAGATGGGAGACACTGTCATGCCAGAAGATTGCTTCTGGACCCTGAAAAGGTTCTAGCAGCCATCTTTGCCACTGTAAAATTCACAGAATATAAAACAACCGTGACACCTCAAAATTACTGAGCAAATAGTCATGAAATTAATTCACTTGGCTCATGATTCAGTCACAAGTCTGGGTGACAAGGTATCTGCAGGTATCGCTTGCTTCCCCCCTAGAAACAGAAATTACTTGGGAAAAAAAAAAAAAAATCAATCGATGTTGTTTTTTCACTGACATACAGAAACTGATTTTTTTCTTAAATAAAAATGTGATCTCTTTAAATGAGTATGAAAAGTATATATTATCAAACCACATGAACTTCCCTCTAAAGTCCTCACACACACACAAAAAAAAAAGAGAAAAACACAATAGGCTAATTTCTAAACAAAGGGTTGTGCATTTTCCCATTTTAAACTGTTTATAAAAACTAAAATCCAGTCAAACTATACTGAGAGTGAGAAACAAGGGCTTTCAATTCATCCATGCCTCTTCCTTCAAGCGTGCCTTTCACCATCTAAGAAAATCCCAAACAATAACAACAAACTAAAAAGCCTAAACTTTTGGCTAAGTTTCCAGCTGCTAATTTTGTCTGTCATGAACTGCTATTGTCAGTCTGAGGGAGGGATTGTTCCCAACTTTAAAAAAAAAAAAAATAGAAGATGCAAAATATACTCAAAGTAACATCTGTGTTTTCTGATTTTATTACAGCATTTTGTCTTTGTTATACAGAAATAACAAAACACTGAGCCCTTCCCATCAGTATTCATGACGTCTGCCTTTTCATACAAAACCCTCTGAAAGAAAATTCCCCCTGGAAAAAAAAAATACTTTCCTTATAAAAAAACAGATTGTGAGACAGATGATTGCATTGTTTAATCAAATTTCCATCTGAAAACTCTTTTCCTAGTTTTAGATTTAGCTCACCCAGTAAGGCACAGGCACTAGGAAGCACGTGGAAGTATAAAGTAGCAGCTCCTCCATTTTATTATCTCCCTTGAGCTTTGCAATTGGCAAATAAAAAAGAAAGTGAGGAACAAAAGTAGTGGACATAAATTAAGCCCTGCTTTTTAGAGTTCAAACTGAATTTTCTTTATTTTTCTACAGCTGTCAGATAAGCAGGGTAAAACCACTAATGCATGTTTAATATATAAAAACTCATAATGTTCAGTAGTACGACCTCCATTGGAGACATTAGTTCAGGCCAGTGAACTTGGAGCAAGCCAAGTGTGGAAACGTGGAATTGGGCCAGTGACCCCCACCAGTGCCTGTCATATCTGCTGAAAGCAAACTTGTCAAATATAGAAAGCGCAGAAGGAGGACAAGAGTATCCTTAAACCAGGGAGCAGCAACAAAGCAAAGATGCCCATCATCAATTCACAGTTGTCTGTTGTTCAGCAATGGCTCTGGCCATCTCAGGAACAAAAAGTCTGGTTATAGCCTCAACCTTTCAACCTTGGCCGGCCTGGGGGCCTTTCATTTCACAGGCTCCCCAAAGCTGATGAGGGATCATAAAGCTATGATATGGTCCTTGCTGTTATCATCTCTTCAAACGTACTCTGTACCAAGCAGAAGAGGAATAGAGTATTCCCAGGACTGCTAGCCTGCCATAATAAAAGAGACACTGTTCTTTCCCTTCAGCTACAAAAACAATCTTTAAAAGTAGTTGATTGGTTGTATTGTTAGTAATTCCTTAGGATTTCTTTTTTTATATAAATCAAATTGTTTTAAATATCTGTCTTACATCCCAACGCTGGTTTTAATTTACTCATTGTATACTTTTCCTTGAGCTTTGGCTGTGGCCTGCTTTCTTTCTGTCCCCTCGGTTTTATTTGCTCACTTTTAGTCCTCAGCAAAACAAGATGCAACTGCAGGGAAAAATCCACCGCGAGCGTTTGATTTCACAGACAGGGAACCAGTTAAACCCTCACTATTGTCAACAGAAAACAGAGAAGCTACACTGACATTGTACTGATATGGGTAGAAAACCCAAGAAACTTGTAGCACTACTAAAGTCTTGGACTCCACTGGATGCCCTGCATCTCACAGAGATCCTTTCCCCTGTAGAAAGCAGCAACTTCTGCCTGGTTGACAGTACCCTGCCTCTGCTAGGTGCAGAGGACTCCAGCTTTCGACAAGCTCAAAGCTCCTGCGCTTTTTCGTGAGATCAGGTGCTGCCATCATTGAATGGCATCACACTGCAGCATCTTGTCACTTCATCAGAAAAGTCTTGGAAAGCACAATATGACTCTAGCTTACCCACGTATTTCTCCCCTTTCCCAAACTGTCACAGCGTCACATCCTTACATTACTGCAAGATAATAAGTTCAGTGTTTATTTCCCATTTTCAATGTATTGCTTTCATAACTATTCTGTATTTCTAATTCTCCTCTTGAAAAAACATGCTGCAAGAGATACGTTGCACGTTATTTACCTGATTCTCTCTTCAGCGTGATATCAGTGGTGGCTCTTCTGTGAAAGCAGATCTCTGGGGCTTGTTTTCACCTATGACTCCTGATCGTTACCTATCCTACCTGTCTAGTGACACATCAGCATTTTTATCAGACATGAATGAGCCTTCCTCACTGGGGAATACCGTAGTTCTGCTTTTTTAAACACAAGAAAGTCTGCTGGTGCTTACCATTTCCAGCTCAAAAATATCAGGTTATATTTTCTGTTTTGGAGGGTCTATGCAAAAGAAAGTTTGATTGCAAAAGAGAAGGCGCAATTTTATCCTCTTCAATATTAATTCCTGCAGATCAGATGAGAGGCCTGATGTTTCTTGCCATACAAAACCTCTCTGAGCATGTCCCCAGCATCTTACACCATACCGTGCAGACTGCTTACATGTTTGGTTTTGATCACGTTTTCTTATCCTAAAGATAAGGTTATACTGTGATGATTTTCAAACTTCTTGCGTCATGCTCCTAGAAGATAACTTCTTAGGACAGTCACTTCCAGGCTAGGTATTTTTAAGAGAAAGATTAAAGATTTTCATTTAATTTCTCATGTTGTTTATTCTACTGCATGGGAACTTGAGATAAGCAAACTTTAGTGTTTTGAACGAACTGTACTCTACCAAGACACATATCTACAGTATTTGCAAACACAAACTTGAACAAAATACATACTGTCATGTGTATAACTTCTAGCTTCAGTCCCAGAGAGGTGAGTGAGGCAAAAAACCTCAGGCTAATGTACCTAGGAATAGATTATCAATGCAGACTTTTAAGTGAATTATTGGTACGTGAGTGCCTCCTCCTGAGTTAACTTTGCACGCTTGTGAGTAGCCACAGTCCTGCATCCATGCTGAACTCTCCCTGCTGGGATATCTGAGGGCAGAGGCTCGATTCTGCAGTAAACTGAGCTACTCTACACATGGAAGACATTTGGAAGAATGTGTTTGTTTCTTCCAAACGCCTACGAAGAACTCGGGAAATATACTAAAGAATTAATACTATTTATATGACAACCAGAATTTAAAGTTAATAATTACTGTTAACAGTTAATGAGATGTGTTAACTCTAGCTTTTGCTGTGTCAAACACAACAGTTAAAAACTAGCATCACACCAGAGTATCACACCAAGCATCGTGTCATTTAAGTGGTGTCACCTTTTCAATAAACTCTACAGCCAAACAACAACAAAAAAAACCCCATGACTATAAATCAATCATTACCGTAGCAAGATTTTATACTGCAAAAATGGAGAGAAGTAATTTTGTAGGTGCACAAGTGATATATTCCTTATATAATTTCCCCACAGTATCCAAGCCTACTGAATGACAAAGGAAATCACAGGTGAGCCCATCTAATGAACATAATCTGTATTTTTAGGAAAATTCTGGGAAATGTAATTAACAAAAAAAAATCATGTAATTAACAAAAAAAAAATCATCTTGCAAATGGAATCCCTTAAAGTAAACTGTGTGGACCGCGGTCATCCTTCGGCTTCATTACTGCTTTCTACTTTAAAATAAAAAGGGGTAATTACTGAGTATTATCAAAATACTCACAGCTTCACAAGCCCTGGGGATGATTTCAGGGCACTCAGAGTGGCGAGATGGACCTTAGTCTGCCACCATTATCTCTGAGATACGTGACCCTGCTGTGGAAAAAAACCCCACCAAACACAACACGACCTGTTTCCAAACATGTGCTTTCAGGTGAGCCTGGTAACATTATTACGAAGCTTAGTTTATTAATTATTATTATTATTTATTATGCTTATTATGAAGCTTACATATAGTACAGAGAACATCTAAAGGATCCTGAGACAGAAGACAATTGGTTGGAGAAGGAGACTGTGACTGGCAATTGGAGCTGGAGAACAGACTGAGCCAGATTTAGCCCTCAGCTCAAACACAGCACCTGCAACTAACCACGCGCATGGATTTTTTGGGTGCTAATGTGCCAGACACAGATATAAACTGAGAGTATAAGCAGACATACTGGGAGTGAGCTACCATATGGGCGTAGGACTCAGGCTAAGGAGGCTCTAGCAAAACATACCTAGGGTGATAAGCAGGAGTTGAGAAGTGACAGAACTGGAACAGATTAGAGAACATGGGCCAAAAGGGAAGCTGCAAGGTGGACAACTGGCAAATTGGCCCGACACACCTGTAATGCAGTTCCCACCAGAGCCAAGTTTGAAGGCTCCCTGCTCTTGATAAATACCTGCAAACCTGTCCCGTGTGTGTGTGTGTGTGCACGCACGCGCTACAATTTGCTGTTATGACCAGAATCCCCACACCTTGAATAGTCTATGCACTGCACTTAAAACTTCAAGCCATGCTGGTGAACCTGTGGTTGTCTCAGAGTACAATAGGTGGGAGTTTTGATTATATATATAGTTTGCTTTTTTTAAATGTAGGAAGTTACAAACTAACTTATTGAAACCTCTAAATACGGAGGTGTTAAAAAGATGGCAAGATCAAGTTCTCAGAATTCAGAAAGCCTGAAAAGTAGAATTAAGGTTGGCCACACAACCTTAGTTGAATTGTCTGTATGAATGGATCTGCATGAAAAAATGATCTATCCCATTGGTGAGCCTCTAGCCCCCTCATTTATTACTCACCTTCCAGCTGATCAGGCTGCAATCCCGAGTCCTCAGCGCTCAGTTCAAGCTCATTCCTGAGCAGGTCTGTCTTGTAAAATGAATGAAGCAGAGGCCCTCTAGAAAAACCGTGCATGATCATGCCATTAAAGACTGCATCATACTACATCCACACAAGTGGAGCCAATTTGTGTTTAACAGACAACCGAGCTCAAGCCTGGCCTTTCTTAAAGCCTGAAAGCTTGGGTTTAGCATTTTACAGTTTACACTGTTTTGTGTGTATAGCAGCATAAATGCTTATTGCACGGCTCTGTCAAGCTGTAAGAGGCATTCGTTTGGAGGGAGAGGATTCTTTGACCACACAAGCTCCTGTCACACAGCTGGGGTAGTGTGGAGTACTTGGCTCAATTTCACAAACCGTATGTGCGTGTGCCCTCATTTCCCTTTGTATTTTTGGCTCTGCCATCCCAAGGGTCAGAGTGCGTTACTGAACCTAATGAAAACCTCCCCACATCTGGGCAGTAAACTCTCCCCTTTTACTGCTTGTCATACAGATAAGGAAACAGAGGTTTACTCCATTTAAAGGTCACAACGTGAGTGAGTAGCACAGCCAGAGATGGGACTCCCTTTCCCCCATCTAAGAATTATAGATAGTGCAATTTGGAAGGTTTAGTGACATTCTTTTAGCAGATCACATTCCCCCACACCGTCCTCTACCCCCCCTTAGATTTGTTTTCAGTTTGCTTTTCTGCTGGTTATTTTTGGGGAATGAGGTGGGAAGTGCTTGTTTGTTTGTGGAGCGTTTGGCTAGGTTGGTTGCATACCTGAGTCATTTCCCATTACACTGATATTAAACATTCCTATAAACCTTAATGCCTTTTCCTATTATGTTCCTAACTCATTGACTCCAGGTTTTACTCTAGAAACTACTTCCTTTCTGTTCTACATATTTATCCTAACGGAAGACCTCATCAGCTTGCAAGAAGGCCCAGCAGACAAGCATTTAAAATATAGGACAAAATATGGTAAATTCTCAGGGTTTCAACAAAATAGATGAAATTCGAAAGGTTTCTCACTGTGGTGTTTTATGAGGGTTCGTATCTCACAAGGGCTGCAATACTTGATTTAGCTTTGTCCCTAGCAAGAGTTACATAGTTCTTTTTTCCTGCAGTGTTAACTTTCTTGATTATTTCTAAGGTTTGGTTCTATATCTGATGCAACATATTATTATTTTTTTTTTAATAAGACACATTTATAGGTCCATTTCAGTGTCAAATTTTCATTGCTTGTAAATTGGTTTGTCTTTTATTTTACGTTCTATATTGACAATCCAAAGGTAGTCAAACTTGTCTAATAAGAACAATAATATTTATCTGCAGCGCAAATGGTTCTATATGGTCAGAGTTCCTCCACATATTATGACCAAGTCTTTGTTCTCTCAATGTGTCAGCATCGCTCTATGGTGTTTATTAAGAAGAAAAAAAAAACCAAATACGTATCCCTTAGGTGGAATTTTATAATTCGGCGGCCAAGTTTGGATGTAGAACCACTGTTTGGATGAGATCTGCCTACCCCAGGCCTGTTAAGCGGCTCTGAAAACACTTCAGATCTCTTGTATGTCAGCAGTTCAAATCCTAAAGATGTAATTTTTCCTTCTGAGCACCATCTCCTCATTTTGTGTCTCTCTGCTTCTCCCCTGTACCACAAACATGTATCTTATTAAACTACATAACATCCATGTTTAATTATCCTTAGCAGACTAAAATTTGCCAGTTTCCATATGGCTGATCGGTTCAATCTGCCAGGTTTTTCATGATTTATTCCGAAAAAAAATGGCAATTTACAAAAACAAATTCTTTGTTTCCCCACAGAAAGACCAGTTTCTATTCTCTGAGCCAAAAAACTAGAACTAAACAATATGTACAACAGAAGCAGATGTAGCTGTTATAGCGTGGCCTGGTGCTTTGAGAAAAGGGACAGCACGAGCAAAATTAATGCATTAATACATCTACTTCAATGCGTTTAACCTTTTCTCCTTAACATCACTCACGTGATTCTTTCGAGTGTAAAAAAATTTAAACTTCTTCCCCCCGGTTTGCTGGTCTGCAATCCCACCAGCAGAATCCAGCATTGTTATGAGTATAAAAAGGGAAACACTGAGAGCACACATTTCTAAATATAGTCAGCGGGAGCCTTCAGCTCGTAAGCAGCAATCTCTGTTGTTGCCAAATTCAGCATTAAACCAATGGATCTATTTTGTATCAATACACTGTAATTGGTTTTCTGGATGACATCTCCACCGAATAATGCCAGGATCAGTAGTGAGTACCGGGGCTGTATTAGCAGAGTAAACATTAAGTTATTGTGCCCCTTTCAGAGAGCACAAAAGTTACTCTAGCTTGAAGCCATATGGCCTAGAAGCATGTTGACATATCTCAGCAATAAAGGGTTATGTTACAGAAGGGACCATGTCGAGGAGATCAGAAAAGCTGGATCGGCTACTTGACCAGTGTCACATCACTGAACCCGGCGTAAAGAGCTTGAACAAAATGACATGAACTCATCTGCGACCACTGTCTAGGAGCGGGGACCTTTAACAATGGCAGCACCTGCCAGATCGCCGTTCTCCTCCCCAATAAAGTCACCAACAGCCCCCTCACTGTTCTGTCATGTGCCTGGCACAAGGCCCCTATTGTTACCAGCCACTCTCACTCCAATAATTTCTCCTCTAAATGACACTGCACCACCACAGGTCATTTCAAGGGGACTGAAAAGAAAGATTTTGCATCTGTTTTGAGTTGTAGGCACCAAGGGGGAGGGGGCTCGAAACCCCTTGATAGCTGGCAAATGGTAATAGCAAAATGTCTCTATTGTTTGTGTCTGAACAAACAACCATACTACATGAGAGTTTTTATTGTCCTCAAGGCAATCTGCCACGAATGCTCCCCTTTGCCCATACTCTACAAAGAGAGAGAGAGGAAAAAAAATCACCACAATAGTCACAGTTAGGAAACCTTAGTGAGAGTTTAATGACCAGCTACCAACTAATGGATGGTGAGTAACATATGGCAGAGCTTGGCCTCTTCACATATTGATTAAAAATAATTTAAAATTTAAAGCCAAGTTTGTTTGACAAGGTTCCAGCTTCTCAGCAGCCACTTAACAATCTGAATAAATCTGAAGGGGAAAAGCTTAAATTCTAACCCAAGGCAAAGCAGAACAAATTCATTGTCACATTACATAATTGAATCTATTACATTCACCCAAGATTAACAGCCAACACTTAACGATTCTCTCCCTCTACCTAAAATATTTGCTGATGTAAACAGCAAAGCAACTCTTTGTAATATTTGGTAGCCTTTTTAGAGTGCCTTTATTAGACCCTCTTTATTAAACACAAACATTAATGGCCATAACCAAGACCTGTTAGTCACATTTTAGCCACATAAAATTATTTAATGCAACAGAACGATTCTGTTCTTATGTCCTCGAAGCACCACTCGAGTTAAATGGTCATATTTTTTATACACGTCTTTGTGTCCTTTTCTAGCATGATGGATGTCAGAAGCTGGAGCACTTGAGATAATTGTTCCTACTGAATGGATTTAAATAAACTCTAACTGGATTACTTTTTATTTGCTTTCAAAACCAGCTACACACACTAGAAAATAGATCAGATAACAGCATAGACTTTACAGTGTCTCTACCAAGAATCAGATGTGCAACTAAGAAGACTCCAAGTAAATGAAAGGAACAAAAAAAAGGTGGTACTGCTTTTTGAATGGTGATTATTTGGAAAAGGAAAAACGAAATGTCCCCTACAGCCCAGCTATACATACAGTAAGGATCTGGATAAAGACTTTGGATATTTGGCAACTGACATGAATTGGTGGCTAAAGCACTAAGTTGGTATTGGGAGGTCTGTAATCTGCTCCCGATTCAGGTGCTGAACTGCTCCATAACCTTAGCCACAACACTCCATCCCTGGCTTCTCTTTTACTCTTTTTGCAGTGGCTGCTGCAAAACGTCCTGATTTTTGCCTGGCCTCTACTCGTTAATTCAACACAAGAGTTACCAAAAGAGGGTTCAGAGCTGAGACTTTCACCAGCCTTCGGTCCCACCATGAACTTCTCCCTGACATGACAAGCACAAATGGCATGCATTAAAAAGTTAAAAATTTGCCTTTTGGAAAATGTTACACCCCAAGTACTCCAGCAAATGCCACGGCCAACCTAAAGTAGCAGTGACCCAAAGTATCTGCAGGGTTTCCACAGGTTACCATGGATCACCTGAACTGGCATAAACCACAGGATGTAGGGAGCACAAATATTGACAGTAGCACAGATCACCCGGTTCCCGCAAACCGTTGTCAGAAGACACAGCAATGTCCAGAAGCAGTACTGGGGACTGCTTTTTCTGGTGCAAACAAATGGCAGGTAATGGAGGGGAGGCATTAGAAAGCACAGTAGTGATGACATGATGGCATATATAAAAGGACAATGGCAGAAATGATGGGGAAAGAAACCTTGTGTCCCTTTTCCGAGCAGTAGTAGCAGCAGCAGCATGGAAGTCGGCAGCGCAAGGTTGGAGATGGAGTTTGGCTCTTAACCAAGAAAGAGTTCAGTCGATTACATGTTTTAGAAAAAGTGACTTTAAAATATTTAAACAGGTTTCACTTCATTACATCTGCTTATTTCTCTTAATGGAATTACTAAAATACTCATTAAGAACTCAATTTATTTCTAGAGCTTTTCTATTATGCCAACACGTTAGTACATGACAGAACTTTGAAAGGGATTAAGGTACCTACTGATGGAGACAGAAATAGAGCTCCTAAGCTGCCACAGGAGTTAAGACCTAACTTGTTTAAATGCTTTTAAAAGAACAACAACAAAAAATACTCTCTCTGGATACCAAAACACCACCTTCAAGCACCTATGCACGTGTCAAAAATCTATCTAGGAACCATGCATTATTAACCGCAGAGTGTTCCTCAGAGATAACAAAGAATTATTGTTGCATTTTACTGATTGGAAGCTGGAATGCAGCAAGAGATTTTTCCGAGGTCACACAGGAAAATCTGTGTCAACACCAGGATTAGAAGTGAGATCATCTGGCTTCCAGGTCCATAAAATCATCCTTCCTCTCCAAAAAAAATTACTTTTCTTTTCTAATAATAAAAGCCACTACAGGAAGGGGTGGTCTTCTGTTTTTGTCTTTTAACTTCAGAAATATAAGGAATGATCAGCTCTGGTCCTCCCTGCATTTGGACTTCCTAGATGCTTCCTGAACACAGCCAATGCACACTGAAGGCAGGAAAGAAGTTAACAGCTTCCTTCTCATCTCATTCCTTCCCCTTCATGCTCCCAAACAGCAAACACAAATTAGGATTTGAATCAAACTAATCCTTGGCACACGCACTTCTCTTTTAGGTATCTTTGTGGAATCTGACCGCATCCCAGTCTTTAGCGTATTTTTTCACATCTACAGGGCAAGAAGTATTGCTCTCCGTCAAGAGATGGGGAACAAAGGTATAGACTAGTAACTTGCTAAAAATCAAACACGAAGGTAGGTTTTTGAAAGTAGTTTCCTAAACCAAGGCTAGCGTTTCGCCTGTTGGATCCACCTTCATCTCAAAAGGCCGAAGGAGGTAACTGGGCCTGGATGTGGATGCCAGGATCATCTCGTATTAACTCATATCGGCCAAGCATAAAACACCGAATGTATACAGATTTGGGGCATTATCGATTAATTTTGGTATGTATTTTATCTTTGATATAGAATATGTTATATATGTTTGGTTGATTTTCATATTTATGATAACATAAATGTGCCACATTGGCATGAACACACAAACAACTTCTGCAAGACTGCAGCTGCCATGTGAGCTTTCTAGCAGACCATGGGTATTGACTAAATGTTCAGTGAAATAATTTTCTTGACACTGTCATACCAAACATATTCTAAATCTGGGATTTTAAAAACAGAATAAAACTGAAGACCTTGTAGAATGTACGTAAATGTCCTTCCACAGAAAATATGCTCGGAACATCAAGTGTACCACCATTTCCTCCTAGGCAACTGCAATATTGCCCATAAACATCATTAGAGTTCCTGTGCACACAAATGATCTCTGAACTATTTGTCATTAAAGTTAATTAAAATCTCCTGTCTGAAGAGAAAATTAATGTGACCTGGGAGTGCACTTGGAAGCCTTTATGGACGGTCCTTGTGGTCTATGGTAGGGCACGTTGCAGCTGAAATAGCCATGTATTAGCACAAGTGCAGAGGAGCAGAGAAACACATGGAACTGAAGAAGGGCAAGGGAGGGCAGAGGAGAAGGGCTGCAGCCTTTGCACTTCCCAAGGACTCTGGTTCTTTCTACCCAACATCGGGGCGCTAGAATGTTTCATCATGGCAAATATTCTCCAAGAGGAAAGAAAAGATAGATTAAGAAATCCTCAGTGAACAAGTCCAATCCCACAGCTTACTGACCACTGTGAAGATCTTTTGCCTAGGAAGGAAAGGAGAGCACTCAGCACTTCCCAGGGAAAGTCAGGGTAGCACAGGCATTTGCATAACACTTGTAAAAACTGCTTCTGCCGCAGATATTTTAGGGCCGCGGAGGACTTCCTCCTCTCTTCCTTGCCCCCCTTCTCCCAGCAGGTCAAGTAAAAGTCTGCTGCTCTGAGCCCTGCTATCTTTCTTCGCAATCTGATTAACATATGGACACACTCTGGCTTACTAAAAACAGGAAATCAATTTGAAAGGCAAGACAAATATTATTTGCTTTCTTCCCATCTGCTGTGATATGTGAACACGCCTGCTTTCAGCAGCGATACAGGGTTATTGATTTAGGATATTTATAGTGTATATGCCATTATCAGGCCAGCTATCAAAGCGCTGTACAAAAGGCTGTTTGACCCTACAGGCTATTTAAATATGTAGTCGTTAAAAAAAAAAAAAAAAAGTCAGATTTTCTTATTCAAGTTGACAGCAATACTATTTCATGTCATGCCTAAAGATACCATTTCCTGCTTTACCATCTACTTCTGCTTGATTGCAAGTCAAATTAAATGTAATTGTTAAAGGTCCCTCCTGTCTACACGGTGACCCCAATGCATTTCCAGGCTACTGCTTTGACCCTCTGGGTCTGCAAAAAGCTGGTTTTCACAGCACCAGTGCCTTTTTACCCATAATCAGGCTGAGTCACTTTGCTAGAGGGAGCACAGAAAGCCAGAGAACCCTTTACCATAAGCACAGGCTGTCTTTTAAACAGACAAGTTTTAAGAAGTCTATATATAAATAATCAAACCCAATAATTCTGAAGTGGCCACAGATAACTATCTAAAAAGAGATAGCATGGTGTGCTCCCAGCGGTAGCTTGGGCCAAAATGTGAAATATTGGGTTGGATCGCTGCTGAAAGTATATAAGCAATATCTTTCATAATAGCATTGCATTCAATCTATAAACACTTCTCCACATCGCTCAAGTTTTATTAAAAAACCCCCTCAAGTTATCAGGAGGACTTATTTTGCAACGTGAACCAAGTTAATGAGAGCCTGTGCTCTTATACCGAGCTCCATATAGCAACATGAGGCTCTGCCGAAAGACATGGCCCGCACACACGTATCACAGTGTCTCCCACAACTATAAGCTAACGTGCACTAACTTCGACAAGGCTTATACCCATCCGGTCAAGAAGCAAAGATATAACATTAAATATATGTCCCATAAAGACAGATCAGCTTTAGGACACTCCATACTTAATAGGGAAATCCTCAAGACTAACTCATATTTTCCAGAACTTTTGCAAGCACGAATTCATGTCCAAGAAAACAAAATTTTCCTAATTTGCTGATCCTTCACACCTCTCAGATGGTTAACGGTTCACACCACATATTTTCTGAGATGCAGGCAGAACTCTCTATATTTCCCCTTTCTTAACTCTCTCCATGAACTGTCAAGTATTGCTGTTTAACTTGTCTTCACCAACTCAGAATTCTTCTTTCAGACTCTTTGCAAACTCAGGCAGACATTCACACTTTGGTTTCCTTCACGTTGAAAACATCTGGCCTTTGACAATGCAACTGGAAACTTGCTGATTTGAATGAAGTTTGGTTGTCTGGAAAACTATTGAAATACTACCGTTGCTTTTCCTGGTTAGCGGCACTTTCCAGGAGGCGTGTTCCACGGTTCAGGTGCCCTTTAAAACCGGTGCCATTTTTGCCATTAGCCAGCATAGAGAGAAACTAGATTTGGAAGATACCCTTACACACAAGCCAGGCTCCGGTCCCTGCTCTGATGTTTTCCTGGGCACCCAGCCCATCGTCTCATGGAAGATCCTCTAGCCCAGCAAGTATTCTTAGGAGAACAAGCACCTTTTAGGAACAGATTAGTATGACTGATGCTCCTGGAAGTCCTGGGCTGTTTATGTGACCGTCTGATGTCCCTTCCAGCCGTGTTTCTCTGCCTTTTTAAGTAGGAAATAATTGGACAAAATTACAGAGTACTGGAATATAAACTATAAAGGAATATACATTAGTTATTAAGTAAAGCATTCAATAACGGTCATTTGTGAATCTGGAATTATGGATAGAAATTAGGTATTGAACAAGTATTTCATGTGTGTCTTGCAGATAAAGCACTGAGCTGAGACATGGGAGACCTGTATGTGGTTCTTGTTTCTACCAAGGACTTCCTACAGTCATTTAATTTGCCTGTTAGGGTTGTCTACTAGGTGCAGGTGACTTTCTTAAAGAGCTCTTGGGCAAAAGAATAAACCCTGCCCTTTCCCTGTAACTAGTGCAGCATTTCTGCTATTGGCAGAGGCCTATGTTAAACAGTTCGGCACAACGTTAGGGGACATTCCCTCCTCACCTCTTCCTTCTCTCATCTCACTTTCTTCATGATCTAGACTCATGCTCTGCAAAACGAGAGAGTATGATGCAAAACAGGAACAAAGTTAGAGAAACCGCTCTGTGAAAGCCAGGCTGGTAGCTTTCCCCAAAGGGAAAAAGGCTGTGGAACAAATACGCATATCTCTAGCTGGCAAAAATGATCTGCAAGAAAACACTGAATTTGCCCACCGATGGTTGAAATACAGGCCACTCTTAGGTCTTAGACCTAGGCACTCCCCATGCATTGTCATTGGGTGCCAGGTAACAGAGCTGGCACTGGAACAGTGGCTGAATTCAGCTTGATGGAAGCCTAGATCCTTCAAAGGATCCAGAAAGGTCAAACTAAGGCAAAGCCCCTCTAGGAAATCCCCAAATCCAGAACAGGGGCAGGGCCTGTCAGACCTACCCTGCCATGAAGGATTTGTGGTCCCAAGACCTTCACACAAGAATGAGTGGGAGTAGCTAAGAGAAGGATGTCTCCAGGGATTCAGAAGGGACCAAGGTCAGAGAGGATGAGGCAAGGCAGAGTAATGGTAGCTATTTGCAGCAATGGAGAGAAGCGTTGATTTTCAAAGCCGCATGGCTTGAGGTAACTTGAACAGAAACTGAAGCTTAGGAAGCAGTTCTTTGCCCAGAGTCTGAAGAAGCCACGAGGTAATGACAAAGACTTGGTTTAGTTTCAGTTGATGCATGACACCACTTCAGTGAACTCCCTTCTGCAGCAGATAATAACTGGCTAGCAAACATCTGGCTACAGTTTTAGGGAAGACCAAGAAGAAGGAATTGAACTAGCAGCAAGATATGAAATCAGCTGGGGTTATACCATGTTATAATGTTGCTCAGATGCAACAGGGACTGTTTTAAGTCCCTGACTGAGCAGCACCCTGGCAGGACAATTCCAACTCCGTGCACAGCGTGTTTCTAAATGTCCAAGGGTTGTGCTGGGAGTTAAATCACCACATAGACCCTGCATTGGCCTCCTGCCTAGAAACGAATTTTGACTTCTTCCAATTGTCACTGTCAGTTTCTTCCATCTTTCACCTACCAAGGCGTCTTGCTATCCTGTCACGCACAAGAGGGTGTGAAGGATTGCAGTCTTTTCTAATAATAAGCATAATCTGCAACAAAAGTCATAGAATTAATTTTCAGGGTCTGGTAACCCTCGTGTCTCAAAGGCTCTAACACATTATCATGGGAACCGCTTCTCCTGACCGGAAGAAGCATATAATAGGAAATCCTGACATCTGGAAGAGCACATCTGGCAACCATAATGTTTCCAAACTTGCTAAAAGTCCTTGTCAGCCTTTTACATCAAATTATTACCAACTTCCTTATGTCATGTTCTTTCTTTATAAGGTGTGCCCGTATCACTCACTTTTATCCCATTGAGCAGCATCAATTATAGAGTAATCCCCTGTTTACCTGTAGCGCAGTGAAACTTTTAAGATATTCCTGGTGCTGGTGAAAAGTCAAGAAGTTTACAGTGAGTTGCTTCTCAGTTGGTCAGAACTATATGGCTGTCGAAAATCTCCAGTCCAAGCTAATAAAAAGAGCGTAGGAAAGAACATAAAATCTTCCGATTCAGGCCTTAAGCCAATCTCTGCCTACAGGGGATAGGAAGAAGCCCTCACGTATATTCAGATTTACTTGACGTGAGGTTTCTCCCATGTTTCTCTGGAGCATTCTGGGATTGCTGCTGTCAAGCATAACACGACATGACCATGAAGGAATCCCTATGATACTTTTACGCATGACAAGACCATCTTTCACACATGGTAGAATAAATTCACGGGGAAAAAAGGATCTCTCTGAACAGCTACAGAGTCTATCAAAACAATGTGGCATTAAAAAAAAAAAGTTTCTGCAGCCCTTTTACCAAAGTAAATCGCTTTGGTCTTCAAAGGCACCTCATTTGTTAACTTGGTGTGACTTTTTCTCTGCTCAAGTCCTTTCTTGTGAACTTTTCCAGTTATCAAACCAAGCTTCTCCCCTCCTGGCCCTATAGTTCTCTACCCATGTAACTCAGAGACTAGCACCACATAAGGGGGCTTGGATGTCTCATTCAGCCTGCTCTTCACTGCCTTCCAAACCCGTCTTTTCATTCATTGCTGCTCTATCTTGCCAGCACTTTGCAACTGGAACTGTACCTCTGTACTTACTGATAAACATCTAGCACAATGTTTGTTGGCAAATAGCCGATACATAAAATAACACAAGAAACTATGTCTCCACTGTCTTGTGCACAGCAAAAAAAATACCGTTATTGCTCCAAATGTATATCAAAATGGGCCAAATCATAATACTTTTTGCCAGATTTTTTTGGACTCTTATTTAATCAAGCTTTCTGTTAAGCCAAGAACAAAGCAGAACCTGAGATTGGATGTCCCCATGCCTGGTCCAACAAAAATTATTTTTTTCAGATGGACTTAGTTGAGAGGAAAGGAATCATATTTACAATATCCTGTGCATCTGTGTAAAGCTTAACTAAAATTACAATCACTATGTCATGCTGCCCGTTGATTCACAGAGCCCTGAACTGACTAAATGCTTTGTTTTCACTCTGCAACCCCAGGTAATTCTCCTCACACATTACCTTCAAGTATCCGTGCCTTGACATTTCAAGAAATACCAAAGATACTTTCCCTAACTCAATGTGTGTTCCCTGTACAGACAGAGGGCATTTCACGGGAGTCGGCGGAACAGAAACATAAACAAACCCCGGTGCCCTGGTTAGGCCTCCGAACAGGAATGCCAAACACCTCCCCCTGCTCTCTGTCACTGATACCTCCATCCCCATGGGTCACTGCTGGTGGCCACAGCTTTTAATCACATGCTGGGCCTCCAATGATTTATCACCCCTTAATAGTTTCTGTGTTGAAGATTCCCAGTTGGCAGCTCAGCTCCCCTTCCCCCCCCACCACGTAGCATTACCCAAGAGCATCAAAACCAAAGCAGGAAAATACACTGTCCATGTCAAAGCAGAATTAATGCTGTTTAAGAGAACTATATGTTACTGACACACAGTTTTAGCAAATAATTAGTAACACCATAAAAGATTTTAGGAATTATGCAAAGGTTATGAAGTTAAAGACTTGAAATCTAGCATAGTATTTCCAACAGGCTGCGTGGCTATCTGTTGTCCTCTGTATAGTGCATTTAAAAAAGAGTCAGTCTCACTTTTGATAAATTCTTGCTACAAGATTCACTTTAGTTTTCAGCCCCAAGCTGCTTCAGTGGAACTTCCTTCCAACTTATAGGGAACAGAAACACCGTGCACAGGAAAAACTCCAGCGCTTATAGAGAGTCAGCCCGTGATGCAGCATTTCTGATCTCAGTACATAACCAAGATTTGTTTCATAGGAAACACTGATGATGCAGCATTTTTCATCCACAGGTCTCAAAAGTTTCCTGCACTTACCTGCATTTCAAAGCTGAGCTGACTTTCCCATTCATGGTGTGGGACACTGCCCAAATCAGGGTTAAAGCCAAGCCTCCTTAGTCCCCAGCAAAAAGGCTCTGCGACAGACCTAGACATCTCTCAGGAATAGATAAACTTCTTCCACTTGATCAGACTCATTGGGAAGTAATGGTTATGATTCCACTTTGAACAAAGAATAAGCGACTTCAGTCCATATCAATTCCTCGCACCTATGTCTCGGGTTCTAGCAGGAAGGGATTCTTCCCACTCAGGTGGCAATAACCTCTGCAGGTGGTGGTGCTGGTAGTGATGAGGATAACCTTGGTCCATCTCCTTCTCCGCTGGAGTTTGTCTGATGGATCCAAACAATCCATCCAGTTCATTTTTCTCTAAAACAAAGTAGATACACTTTAGTTGTGGGTTCTGAACACAGTTAACCTACACATTGTGCACAGGAGCCATGTTGTTTCAGCCATTGAACGGAGGAGTTTAACCATTTATTAGGATTTGTTCCAGTGGAAAAAAAGATAGGCCCTTTATACAAACGGGTCATACTTCACTCCTGCTTCTCTTCCTCACATCTCTAACGCTATTCAGTGGTCTAACCAAAGATACGTAATGCTAGCAATAGAAGAATCAGGTTGATAAACTAAAGAAAGTAATAAGTTTCAGTGACAAGCTTACACTCAGAAAACCTGCAAATAAAGGCCAAAAGGCAAAGAAATCCAACTTGTCAGTCCGGTATCTTGGAGGGAAATTATCTGGCACACGCGGGAGGTCTCCCATCACCCAGGTCGAGGACGCAGCTTCAGCATGTCACTCCTCCCTTCCCACCCAGCTCTCACGCTCGTGGAAAGTGGGGTGACGGCAGGGAAAATGGGGATGGAGATGCGTTCATGTCTCATCCCAGCATGGAGCTGTGATGGAACCGGGGGACACAAGCTGACATTACGAGCTGATGAACTACATGCAGGTGCCACATTTTAAGTATAGCTTTAGCACCTGCCAACATTTTGAAGGTTCTTTACTCGCATGACGCAAGCAGCAATTGTTATGCAGATAAGGTGTATTCTTGACACATTTAAACATAATCTCCGTGGGCTTAGTTTCAGTGACACTGAGCACTCATAGCCATAAACAAAATCATGCCATTCTTGGTGATTATAATCTCTAAAAATAAGACTCTCTGTTATATGTAAAGTTATTATCTGTAAAACAATAACTCAGCATGTATCTAAAGATGTCTAAATACAAACATGATTTAATTCATAAAACAAAACCTGCAACACTACCTTACAAAGAAGGGTGCCCATACACAACATATAACTTACCCAGGAAAAAAGGCAATCCACCTCTAACACAGGATTACAATACAGGCTGCCTTCTCGCATCCAGTAGCGCAGATCACAGCGTTTCTCACCACTGGTGGATCAATTTACAAAGGCAGGGAAGGATCATAACTAAATACAATTGTTCAACTTAATTGCTAGCACACAGTATATAAATAGCATTTTTGCATTATGTCATACAACCACCATTGCCCTACATGGTAACAGGGCCTTAAAAAATAGGTGTATGTGAGAATGAGGGCAGGCCAGAACCCTTATAAAGCAAACTGCTTCCTTCTTACAGTTTTACCACTTGCCGTAGGCTGTGATAGAAGTGCTAAAATCTCAAGCTAATACACAGGAGGTTTGTTTATTGCGTTGTATGGACCAAAGAAGAATTTCCTGCATATGACACTGAAGGCAGAGCGTACAAAAATTCCTCTGAAGTCTGCAGAGAGCGTTGAACAGACCGCCCTCTGTATTAGCCTTTTTCTCGCATATCTGTGTTTCGAATTTTAACACAGCTGTGAAAGGAAAAAAAAAAAAGTAACACCAATAACCTTGCCAATTGGGCATTCAAATGTCAGAGACAAAGGAAAGTTTGGTAAGGAGATGAGTTTGCTGTGGGCAATGACTGTGTCAGACAGCCAATGACATCACTCCCTGTGCTGTCTCCATCACGATTTTCCAGAACAGGATTACAGCGATGACAGATTCCATTTCAAAACTCCCAAGCAGCTCTTTACATAGATGTTAGCAGAACAAAAGCATTACATGAGATTTCCTCTCTCCGTCAAGCAGCATTTGATGTTCTCTAATCCTCACCTTGGGAAAAGCATTCGAGAACCATATGGACTTGCTGAAATCACACAGGATGTCCTGTCTCATAGCTAAAACTCACAAGTTAAGGAACCTCTATAGGGCAGAGAGGGCAGAGAAAGTAGGTTGTGTCTTTTATTTCCAAGAAGAGGGTGGGGATAGCCCCCGAAGATATGCACGTCACCGTCAGGTGCAATTGCTACACATTCCATAAAAGACTGTTCTGGTGACTTAATGGGGCATAATGGGCAGTAGAAAAACAGAAAAAGCATCAACACTAGCTGCTGTATTAGAGAATTCTTCAGTAGCCAGAAGCAAGTGACAAAAAAAAAAATCAGAAATTTCTTCTACTTTCATCTTTAGAAATTCAGTCCTTCACTTGTACAGAGTTTTGACCGCAGCTGGTTGACTATGGAAGTGTAGGAAGTCACAGCACTGGCCATTTGGATGGAAGCTTTCATTTAAAATTAGTAACCAGCGTTTTCATGCATTTTAACCAAAACTGACCCAGTAGTTAAGAATTTATGTGTTTAATTAACCTAGCTCCCTTTTCCAATTCAATTATCATCTATTGGCTTTTAGCATGGGCTATAAGCTATTCAATTAACATTTTTACTTCATATGGAAACTCAATCTTATTTGTATCTACTGCCAATCATATCATCTTAAATAACGTAATCAGCATCAATTATCTGCAGTCTGCTGTGTCACCCCTGACCCAAGTAGAAGTTTTTTCTTCTCCGTCATGGAATGATAACCAACGAGCAAAGGAGCAGTTTAAGTCGCATTTTCAAAATTCGATGTATGCAATTGCACACATAACATATATCCCATTTTCATGTTCTGTATATTAGAGGCATGATCAGAAGCTAAAAGCAAATAAAAATAATAGCACACATTCTTTTAGAGTTACCATTTTTTAAAACTACCCTTAAAAGGTATAGCTCTATCATTTTCTCAGCCTTCCATGCTCATACACCTCTCCATTGGTATTTAGTTAATGGAAAATCAAAGGAAGTTTAACAGGTGTTATTGTAAAGAACCCTTTACACTTGAGACAACTGCTTCACGGTCATTATCTAAGTATGTCTTGCGGTTTGGAGCCACACTTGAAAGTTTAGATTTCTTACATTACCCAGCGCTCCGTTCCCTGCACCAGCCTCCGTTTTATTAACACCACCGAGGACAAGCCGTATGTTTCAGATGTGAACTCACCCAAAAGCCTCTCCTAATTCAGAGCTAACAATTGATTCAGGCCCATTTCTGCTTGTTGTATAATTCTTTTCTTCCCTGTTGTATTCTGGGTGTATTCTAATATTTCTGAAGTGCGATGAAATCAATTTAGATTAAGAGCACAGCTACTGGCACGCTGCCCACCCCAAGTGACTCAGGCACCTTCTGCTTTGTTACAGTGACCTCCCAAGTCCCCAGGATTTATCTGTGTAGACAACACAATCATAATTCATCGAAAAGTGCAAGGAATGAGCAATGTATCAGAAAAGGTTTTTTTACTTTTAACTGCAAGCAAAGGGTTGTAATGAGAACCTATTACATTGCCTGGCATTAAGAGGCATGTTACTGCAAGCAAAAACAGTTTCCCATCTTGGGTAGTTTGAGAAGCAGACAAATACCGTGACTGTCTTTTTCTTCTTGATGTCCTTGTATAATTGATCTTGAGCTAGGAACTTTGCATTCCAGCAGAAGCCTGGATTAAAAACCTAGACCAACAACAGTCAGCCATCAATCTTGAGGCCATCTATCCTATCTACAACCATTTGTATCAGGCCATTAGCTATTTAGTAACTCGAAGTCTCAGGGAGAGAGATCATCTTTCAAAGAGAATAAACGCTTAGTGCATATCCCCATTCATTCCTCCTATTCTTTTGCTAATTCCCATCTATTACTCCCTCAGCACTTGCAATGAAATCTCATGCTCATTGCTTCAGTCGTATTTATACGCCACATTACTAAGCATCAGAAAAGAAGAACTAATTGCTTTCTTTTTCCAGATACGATTTCCTACAAAAATTTAAGTGTGAATTTTCCAAAACTACTGCAGATCAGAATGCAATGATTAATAACACCTTCAGCACACATCCATAACTCCTTGCTTCTCATTTATATTGATTTCTCCTTACACCATTCCTGAAGTGCAATGTGGCACCGCAGCAGCAGCGTTAAATATACCCTCACTATAAGGGTTCTTTCTCACTGCCAAAGCCATTTAAGATGAGAGGTTATTTAATATAAAGGGGACAAAGGCTTTGTATTCAGAACGGTACCTTTGCATAAGATCCTCTTTTCTTCTTCAGAAATTTTGAAGTTGTTTTTTCTGTGTCTGAAAATACTGTTGTTCTAGATACATAAATTTTACTAAGAAAATATTCCAGATTTGCATTGAAATCCTCTTTCTGCTGTACTCTCGTTCTCAAAATATTCCATTCTGTGACCCCTTTATCATCACAGACTACGTCTCCCAACAAGACAGTGTCTCGATACACACACACACACACACACCCCCTAAAATAAAAAATGGCAAAATGCTCTTGGGCACCTAGCACTTCCACCAAGACAGCCATGCCGGTCACATCTTTATCTGAATAACAGTAGTCTCTTAAGTTAGGAAACTCATGGGATTCATTTACATGGATATGACCATGCGATAGGTTTGCACCTGGCATAAATAGGCACAACTGCTTCAGTGTTATTGCAGACACGCTGATTTACGGCAGAGGATAGAACAGGTTGACGGCTCCTCCACAGCACAGGCAAAATTATGTTTTGCTGCCAATGTGTCGGTATAGTTATACGCATAATCAAGCATTTTTCCCCTCATCTTTCTACCAACAAAGCTCAATTTCTCAGAGCAAATGGCAGTGAGAGCACACCCTGCAGCCGTGGGACTGCTCTTGCTGCTTGGCTGCAGCAGATCTTGCCCACCCGGAACTGCATCATCAGCTGCAGGTTTCTGTCTCCAGCCCAGCCCGGTGGTGATGGGACATGCAAGAGAAACACTGCAGAGAGCTCAAAACGCTGTCACCAGTAGTAGCAGGGAAGCACAGGACAGGCAGACTTGAGGAAGTCTGTACCATGCAGGGCCTGGTGAGAGCAGAGACTCCTAGACTTCCTGAACCAGGCTCTTCACCTCTGCTGAGCCGCATGCCGTGGAGGGCAGGGGAAGCGCTGAAGCAGGGCACTGCTGAGAAAGGGCTTCGCCCCGGCAGGAGGCTGCGCTCTTCTTAATACCCTTTTCTTTCAGTCAGTTACGCTGCACTCATGCACAGACCAAGGACCAGGAGAAGGGATGCCCATCGATGGGTCTTCACCTCCCCCCTTGCAGCTGCCTCTCCCCAGGCAACTCCCTGCTTTGCCTAACGCCCAAAAGAAGCCCCGTCAACCGAGTTTCTGGCTGCGATTGAGTTAGGATTGCAAAACTTAGCCTGGATTTCTGTTCCTCTGTTTGTACTGATGGAAGAAAGATACTATTACGCTTTCCTGTGATGAGACAGACTCCTTCAAGTCAACTGGTCACGAGCGCATTATCCAATGCATATATTTAGAACGGCAACATACAGCATACATGGCCTGCTGTACTTCCTAAATAATTATATTACTCAAGCTAATCTTCTTAATAGTTTAGGTAAAATTTTCCAGTTGTTAGCACTCCTCTGGGGTTTTCCCATTGGAATTCTTGTTCCTAAAGAGCAACAAGAGGCTAAAGGAACTTTTATTACTTTGGGACTGGTCATCAACATTGTCACATCGAGGGTTTTTTCTTCTTCTCAGATAACGATTACAGGCTCTAGAATGTTATTTCTTTTTTTAAGTACGTTACACTGAAGATCTTCATGACCACAATTTCCAGGGAATACACCACATTTAATTTAATTAGCTTACGATTTTTCACTCAGCGCACTTTGTTGAACGCTTCCTCTAAAAGCACCCCAGAAGGCACGGGCAGTGCAGGGAACAGTACCTGGGGCTCTCCCACACACCACCTTGCCGTTCTGAATGCATCTTCTTTGCTCACAAGAGAAGAGATACCAAACCGCACACCTTCTGGTAGGCACAACGCCCCATCTTCATCCTGCAATACAGTAAACTGAGGCACAGACCAATAATAAATCAAAATGCCTGAAGTTAATCACATGACATTCAGACCTCTAACTACCTCTCGAAGGCATCAGGTTCACAACGCTTTCTGTTAAAGCTGACAAATTACTTCAACAGATGCTTTTTAACTTTTTATAAGTTGAAATCAATTTGATCAAGCCCATGAGAGATGCAGTTTTCAAAGTCAAGGAAGATAATCTGGTGTCTAATCACGTCAAGAGTGAAGCCTTACAGACCCCGCTTTAAATTCCTAGTCTACACAGTCATATTCTTAGCCAGAAACAGCAACACTGGACTAAAAAGGTATAAGTTATTTGAAGTTTTTCTAATATAATAAAATGAATTAATTTTTCTTTTTTTTTTTTAACATGAGAAGCACACATTTTCTGGCTAGCTTTACTTTAAAAGCATTTCATATGCACAATTAAGATATTAAGCATGGGCCCAACTATGTTGTTAAGAATTTAAGTGTGCCAGTACTGACAAATTATTGGCGCTTAACAGTTCTGCCTTTAAAATCATCATAATTTGACTTCAGAGCACTGCAAAAAAACTAAAAAAAGATTTTAAGAGCTGGAAAATGACTTTTCTTTCCAGACTCTTCAGAGTACTGTACATTCATTGTACTCTTGAAAGCAATGTGACCTGTGAAACTGGCAACTTTCCCATCCATAGCATCTTAGAGATGTGTATAGCACATGATATTTTAATTGCCCGCTGACAAAATTATTTGGAAATATATCAGTTTCACAATGCATTGGCTTCATATTTTAAACAAAAAGTATGAGGTTTGAATAACACTAAGGTCTGGATATAAGCCCAACCAAACAACACAAACGTTAGGGAAAGGTGTCCATAACCCATCACCCTTAATGCATCCATGAACCTAATACGCATAAGCTTAGGTGTTGCTAGGGATTCAAACTGGCCCATAACTATCCAGGTGCTATAGACCGGCATCATGGGTGAAATCCGTGATCCCTCATTAGGGCCTGAAGTTTATTCTAGGCCACGTCTTCTTAAGGGTGGTCTTCTCAAGGGAGCAGTGGCTGCCAGGGACCAGCATTTCTTTTTTTCTGGTGAACAAAACCCTAGTAACTTCTAAAGAACTACTGTTGTTTAAAATATGGAGCTCCTGAACAAAGAAGACAGTTACTCAAGAAATGTATTGAGTCATTTTAGAGTCAAATTACAATAATATGGTCTGATTTGCATAAACCGGGCCACAGAATTTCGTCCAACAGACAAACTGATTTTTTGCACATGTATGGAAAAAGGCCTATTAAGTAGAGTCTCTCCCTAAACCCACAGGACATTGATTATATCTAAATGGGGTGTCTACTGCCTTTTGAGCAAAGTTTGCCATCTTTGTTTTGATGTATAAAATGCTAAAATGACTTTGGATCTGCCTACTTGCTGGACTGACTTTGACTCTATGTTGCATTCATAAACCTGGAGTCTCCTGCTTTGCAGGAACACTAATGGACATGACTGTGCAGACAAACTCCTGCCATTTTGGAATTCATGCCTCACTTTCTATAAGCACATACATACAGATAATCCAATCTGTTAACCCCCCATCAACAGACTCGCTGTTAACATCCCACCTTTTAAACAGGTAGCCAGGAAAGCTGACTAGGTTGGAGAGTACATTCAGAGAGGGGGAGGGGGAAAAAAAAAAAAAAAAAAAAAAAAAAGAGAATGTTTTAATGATTACATATTGTTGCAGCTTTTTAATTGGGAGGCTCCTTTCATTTCCAAAGTTTTTGTTTGGTTTGGTTTTTTAATTACCTTACCAGGGCACGTAGGTAACCTTACAAGACAAATTGAAGTTAAAAATAAGGAAAAAAGTCTCTTCAATACAGTCCACAGGTTTAGACTCTTGAAACAGTTTACTCAGTATCTTTTATGTGCAAAGGCCAATTTCATGAACTAATAGATTTTTTTCTTTTATTTTACAAAGCACACGTGATATACACTGTAGTTAACAGATGCGCAACTCAAGACATCTGATCAAAGTCCTATTAACTGCACTTGACGACTTGCAAATTTAGGTCCCGCTGAAATATCTGAAAGCAAATCCTCTTATGAATACGAACTTGATTTATAGCAGCTGAAGATCTAACCTGTAGACGAGCCTCTCATAATTGTTTGTATATAGGAAACACACAGGCCCCACTCCTAAACTGGGATTTTACTGGAACACTGTTGCAGAAAAGGAGTTACGCCCATGGTCCTTACCATATCAGAGATCACTTTTTGTAAATGGTGACTGACCCTTAACTGTACCAACACTAGTAGGTGTCACTGTAATTTATCCCCTAATGGGATTTCCTCTCTGACTTCCTCATGTCTGTGGCCTTGTTTATCAGTTCAGCAGCGCTTATAACAAAACGTGCAGGTATGTTCCACAACATACGTCACGTCCTTACAAGGAGCAAGGGTAGCCAGACACCCTGAAATATGGAATGTGCATTAGCAAGCGTGGTCCATAAAATTTCAAAGTCCGAGACCTTTTCACAGCCTGACAGATTTTCCCATATAGCTTTCCACATTCTTAGTGTAACCCAATACAGGCACTGCAGGCTGAATGATAAACAGAGACTCCTTCAGGAAGTCTTGGGAAAGTGGAGCCTCAGAATATTACACTTTGCTTTAACTATTCCACAGGTGACTGTTAGGGCTGCACAGCCCATTTTTTCAACTCAGTAGAAGAGAGGCAGAAAAAGTGAGAAAGGGACCAAAAAAGTAACTAAAAATGTCTGTTAATGAACTACCACTACCCTTGAACACCATCTTTTATGGAAAATAAAAATACTTCAGTACTTTCCAAACCTGGAAAAAACAGAAGCAGCATTTCAGCAGATACATGATTTAATATTGCTTTTGCATTAGGTGCACCAGTAAATTTTATTGTAAAATGTAGTTAGTAATACCTGCAAACCATGAGAAGCGTGAACGCACATTTCTACTACTTGACTCACTTCCATTTCTTCTATTTACCAGCTGTGTGCTTGCCAGCTATAGCTTATACATATATTCATTGCAGCCCCAGACACAAGCAATGTGCATGCAACACACACAAGCACTCAGAAAATGAGAGTCTTGCCGTAGCCAGCATACACTCACTGAGCCAGCCTCTCAGCAGCATTCAAACTGCACGAAGAGAGCCAAGGCAGGTACACGCTACCAGGGCTCCCCAGACCACGAGACTGGCTATCCTCCTGGCCAAACCCTAGTGTAAAGCAGAGCATCTTCAGAGCTGTGCTGCTTTACATCAGCTGTCAGTGACTTAGAGCTAGCTTTCAGGCATTGTTGGGATGTTTTGACCATAGTCCCTTGCTTATAGCTTTGCACCCTATGTAGCATAGGAACTGTTACGGCAACAGAGTGACAGCAAAGAGTTACCTTGCTCTTAGACCGTCTTTCATGGTACAGCTCCAGTAGACCAGTGCAAACTAACTACAGCATAGCCAAGAACCAGGGCCAGGATGACTAATAACGACCTTTCGAGCAGCCACAGGACGTAGAGTAAAGCACAAAGTACAACGGATTTTCAAACAAAATAATACATAATATACCACAGCCATATTAGAGCTGGGAAAGCAAGCTTGAGCTGGCAATGTTTTCAATAGCTGTTGTGATCAAAAGAGGGAGTATGTAGTTCCTCATCTTACAAAGCCTGTCATGCCTCTTGTTATTCAAAATCAGCCGTTAAAAAATATGTGCAACCATATTTCTGACCATGGATTTGGGCAAAACACTGAACTGGATCATACTTTCATCAGCTGTTATTCTTGTTTATGACTGGACAGCAAAATCGGATAGTATTGCCTCTGTTCCGTCATCACACAACTATGTGACACAAACAGGGAAGATTTCAAGATGGCTGAACAGTATTTCCAGGCTGGACCTGTAGGCAGCCACAATCTGCAGATTATTTTTTAAGACTTCTGCTGCTTTTGGTGGTGAAAAAATGTTTGCAGAAAATAGACTGAAATGCTGTGAGTGTCATTAAAATATTGTCGTGCTTTCTTTAGCATTCATTTAATTTTAACTTGCATGCAAATGGAGAGAACAGATTAATTACTAGATACCAAGTACAGCTCCAAATTTTTCACACACCCATACTATTGAGGTCAAGATGCTAAATGGCTAACCAAAAGTTCTGATATTTAGTATAACCATAGGTACGTCAACATTTGATTTAATCTGGGAAATTATGTCCCCTGTACTGGAAAAAAAAAAAAAAATTAGTGGAATGAAGGAATACCTCATCCCTCCTAGGTATGCTTCCGGTTCTGGATCAGAAATAATTCCACTACCATCAGCAACACAACACTGTTGTGAGAGGTTATTAATCTCTGATACATGTAACTGCCTAAAATACAGCCTGTGGTATATTATGATTTCCACTGATGGAAGTAAATATCAGGAAGTAACTGACAATTCAGAAGATCATCTTTTTCAGTTATTTTGCTCACATAAGGAATGCAATGAGCTATTCCTTGCGTAAGAACTGACAGGATTTCCAGCTCTCCTCTAAATGACATCAATGTAATTGGAAGACAAGGAAACAAAAATATTCAAGGGAGGTTCCCTCCCGCTCCACACACAACAGTAGACTGCAACATTAATCCCAGCTTGTGAGGTATCTCCTGGAGATACACTTCCCAGGCAGTGGGCTGAGGGAGAACTTGGCAGGAACCAGTGCCCCAGTTCTGCTGAAGAAAGGTTAATATTTAAGAGAAAGGAAAAAAAAAAAAAAATCATCCTTTTACTCCACATAAAAAACATCTTTCCAGTTTTGATCTAGACACAGGGATAGAGTTTAGCATAGCTAAAAATTCACAAGACTCACATGGGATAGTGTCAGTCTCTCATTTTAGCAAGATGGAGTAGAGATCTGGACTTGGTCTGCCAAATTCTAGGCGGCTGTGTGAAGGAGGACATTAACCACTCCAGAGCCCTGAGGCACAGTTGGCCCTCTTCTTTTGACCTTGAATTTCAGGTTGGGGTCAAAGAAATGTTTCAAACAAAATTTTTATCAGAACTTCTCCACCTTTTGAATTTGACAAGTTAGTTTCTTCCTATTTGAAAGCCCCTGGTATCCAGAGACACAATAATTCTCATGTTTTCATGCGTCCTTTCAAAACGCAACTCAGCTCTCGCAGTCACTTACCTCCTGGTTTGATTTGCATAGACACAACTTGTTTCCTGCATGCAGAGCTGATGATCCCAGGCTGTGCTGCCACAGAATGACAAGGCTTGAAGGAAAGGAAGGCATTTCTTTATCCTCTCCCTCTCCTCTCTTGGTAACTACTCAGATGTGTTCTGTTATAGGCGACTGGACAAAATAATATGAAATCCACGCAATTCATTAGCAAAGAGCAGAGAAACACTGACTCCACTGTAGTACTCTTTGGAGGCTATAGACTTCAGTATCACAGCAGCTCATACAACAGGATCAAACGTTTTCAGACTGTGAGGTACTACAACAGAAATAGTATTAAATGCATATTTTTTCTTTTTGCACATGCATATACCTATGCATGGCTCAACATAGAGGATGACCAGTCTGAATCACACAGGCATTACCGGCACATAGATTATCATCGTTGGATTTGGGAGAGATCTCACAGCTCCCAACACTGGTCTTTGAAAATTTTTTAAAGTAATAGAAAGAAATATTATCACAGGCTGTCCAACCTATGCCACAGCCTATAAATGGTAAATATGTATTTGTACATATAATCATATCAAAAGGTTATACATTTCAGAGTCATTATATACTGCTGAACTTAGCTTCTTGTTGATAACATTACAGTAACACTTATATGACAGAAACGGAATTCGGCACCGATATTCAGGCACTATTTTGCACCAAAAGTAAATTTAGCTGGTTTTATGGTGGAGAACTACACTTTGAATAACTCTACATTTTTGGAATCCAGCCTGAAACCTCAAAACTTTTCCCAAATGAAACTATGTTAATAAAAATCTCAAACTCATCAGCACAGAAGTTGCACATACTCTTAGCTAGAGAAAAACATAACAAGTAGAATTTGGGGGAGATTAATTCCCCCAAGCACACCAGAAATGTGGTAAGCGTCTTTATCTTCATGTTCAGTAAATCTTTTCCTGTCTTACTGAAGAATGATAATCATTCTTATGTGATTGAAATAAGTTTGAAATAGCATTTTTTGAAGTAATCCACTACTTGAACTTTCCAATTAATTCCCAAGAGCCACAAAAATGCCTCACATAACATTATAATTTTAAAATCATCTGCGGTCACAGAAGCTAACCAAACTAACATGTGCACACACAATCTCCACCAGCGGTTGAAGATCAAGCTGCAGAACAGGTGATGCCACCACATGGAACCTTGACTGCTAAACGAGGTCAACGGACAGGCATTATTCTGAATTAGGAGGACAAAATGGAAAGAAGAGCCAAGGTTGGAGAGGAAGCTTTAGGAGGCTGAACAGCAGCATCATGGGCGAGCTCCTTTTGTGCTTGAAAACATAAAGACTTTGACATCTGACCTCTCCCGGGAGAAACCCAAGCAACATCTCCAAAGTAGGCAGTGAAGCACGGAAGTGCGCTATACACACAACAAAGAACAGGTAAACTTCTACACATTGGAAACACAGATAGACAGGTGCTTCCTGGACAACTCTGAGAAACCCCAAAAGATTCGTGCTATGAGAAACAGTACTTATATATCCCGTGAAAAGTTCCGAAATATCACTGAGACTGCTCCTAAACCCCCAAATTTCACAACTCTGTCTTGCATTTTTAGTTTCTCAACTCACTTCTCCATAAGACTTAGGTACAAGTCTGATTCTTCTGTCAAGCAACATTGATGTTCCCCTTCTCCTGTTTATCCAGGTGGGTAGCATTTTTTACTGTGCCTACCTGTGGCCAAACAGGCCATTGATGTTTTAAAGGAGCAGTTAATGAACACTCTTCCCCATTATTATGGATGATAAAGGCCAAAGCCCAGAAGCAAAGATGGAAGCATTCATTACAGGCATACCCACTGCAAGGAATGAATCTCAATAACATCAAGGTTAATCCAGAATGACTATTCACTCTACTCAAGCTACGTCCAGTGAAACAGGCAGGTTTGTTTACAAACAGACAACTCCCCAAGTAGCTACTTTTCATTCAGTAGATTTGTGCAGTAGGGAGTGCTTTGCTTGTGCTGAAATGGTTACAACCACATTGCTATAAGCATCCTTCAAAGCAGTTTATGTCCCATTTTAACCTTCATCCATTGAGTGCAAGCTGAGCATCTTTAGCTCCTCTGAAAATCAGCTTGGGTACCTGACTTCTGAAAAAGACAGTACTTGAACATCTGGATGCCTGCTTAAGTGAACATATCAAGTCAATAAGATAATCTGAGCAGAATTCCAAATTGTATCTAAGGTCCTTGCCTGCCTTCGGACCGGAAGCCCAGCAGAGAGCAAACAATCAAGCTCCATTAGCCAGGGCTCTGATGAAGCAGACTTCAAACTGAAGGCTTTTCGAAGCGACTGGATTTCCTGCGCCAATATTTTCGGTAGTGGCTTCTTCTGTCAATTACATAGGACTTGGGAAGGTGGAGGGAAAAGACCTAACTGACCTGAGGCTACTAACAATTAATCCAGTCACACAGATTTTATTTTAAAATCTCTCTTCACTGCATTGTAAATGCTCACATGCAGACTGAGGAGAGGTACGTAGGTTTTTTTCCTTTTTTCAAGTACAGTTGGCAGCAGATCCTACTCATGGTCAGTTGCTTGGCAACAAAACAAGTTTCTCTGGCTACAAAATAAATATTCCACATCTGAAATATTTGAGAAAACACTGTTTTTCCTAACTACATTCCATAGTACTTGGGCCACAGGGTTTCCCAGAATAGTCTAAAATGTTAACAGGGTTACACAAAGGACGACCTCCAATTAGATTATCACTCTGAGACAGACACACATATGTCCCCTATACAACACTGTTCACATATTCTTAAAATAGAATGTTAAATTTACTCCGTGGTCTGGAGCTCACGTAAAGTAGTTTAACTGCCTAGGAAGAAATTAGCTAACTAGATCCTGCGCCCTTTTAAATGTAGGCGTGGTGGGAGACATTTTGCAGGGACTAAAAATCTGGAAGTCACTATATTCGGTCTGAGACGCATGCCAAAGAAAGCATGTCTAAAGAGCGAGCCAGTGAGCGCAGACATAAAATCAGATATCTCATCAACTACCAGAGGCACAGGGGTATGCTACTGGAAGTACCTGCTCTGGGATCAGTAGAGAAAGTGTTAAATTAAAGCCACATGTCTTCGGGTAGCTCATAATCCTCACTGCCATCTTTCTCTTCATCCTTTCAGTACAACGCTGCTTTGCTGAGGACACAGGCAGTAGAAGCCAGTTCTTCCAACCGCTCAAAAGCATTCATCCCATTGACCAATTCTAAATAACGCAATGGACAGATTCGTATTTTTCACATGCAAAGAGAGAGTGTCCTGGACCAGCAGAGAAGAATCCTGCAAAATCAGCTAACTCTGCACCGTGTCCCACCATGATCGACAGTGGATGTCTAAGACGAAACTAAGAATAAGACAAGCATACAGCGGTGCTTCTTTAATATCCTCTTCAGCTTTTGACATTCTGTAGCAGAAGGATTTCCTGTATTCAATAGCCCTTGATGAATCCTTCTTCCATGAATTTGTCTAAATACAAAGACCAGGGAGGAGAAATATCTATTTCTAGATTTTATTATTTGTTAATAATTCCCAGAATACAGCAGTAATTATTTGGAGGTTTTTTATAACCTAGTCACAAAGAAAAAATTATTCTTGAAAGAACAAAAGAGAGACTATCCACCTCATGAGTATCAGTTAGAAACTCTGATGAAGAGTTTTAAGGCTGCCAATTCTCAAAGGGGAGGCAGTCAGGAAAACGGTCTCTTAAGTCACATAGGCCGGTCCTAAGTTCAAGCTTAGAGAAGCAGCTATTGATTTCTTCTATGACACGTGGGGAGGAAAAGTTGTTTCCCCTCCATTTTGTTATACTCATTTGCCACGTAGATTATTTTTTCCAAGGTATTGCTGTCATATTCAGCGGACAGGACGGACAGTGCTTGCTTAATGAGTTCTCATGTTTCCTTCGTTATCAGTGCTTGGTCCCCTGTGCAAGAATAATTTATTTCCTCCTGAATGTCCTTTAAAGTTTATGTGTTTTGCAGATGTTGATTAACATTGTTGTTATATCCATATTATCTCATTTTGCAATAACAAACCAAAGTACAGAAGAATCACTCTTTGTATCTACTTATTTTAGATGTCTCACTTCAGATTCTCAGAATTCGAATTCTCAGTGTACCAGTCGATTTGTTAAAATAGTACTAGTTTATTTGTTAAACTGACAACCTGCAGCTGCTAGTGCTTGGCACATAAGCAAATTAGACCCAGCATCTCCAGGTAAGCAGCCAAAAAGCAAAGAAAACATATCTCTAAGTGTTTTCACCTGGAACTCAATGACAGGCAAAGACAGAATTAATTTTCTCATCACTGCACTCAAAACTTTAGTCTTCCTAAAGCTCTGTCTTTCATACTCCATCTTTCCATTTCTGGAACATTCAAAGCATTGTTCCTGCAAGCTTCAATCCCAGAGCATTTCATCCCGTGCAATAAATGAGCAAAAGAACCTGTGGAAAAGTGCAGTTTAAGACTGTATCATAATATTCAGGAAGCAGAAAAAAACTGCACATAAAGCCTTAATTCTATCACTGTCTTAATCTCAGTGGTCAACTTTATTACATGCTATTCATACGGCCCTGTAGATGCTCAGCATACAGTGCTACACTGACACTTCCGTGTTTCACCAACAGAACTGGAGCATACAGATCCAGAGCACTTTATGCTGGAGGATGGGTGGTAGAAAGGACAGAGGAATTTTTGACAGTCAAGTTTCACAGAAATTTGCTGATAGCCAAAAAACAACGAAGCTTGAGTCCCAGGATTTACATCAACATTTTAAAAGGAGATAGGTCCGGCAGACATTTTATCCAGCTCTCGCTCCTTTGACAGTTCCCTGGACTTCTTGTTCCAGGTCAAATCACTTTGCTCAGTAGGTCTTAGCCTCCCAACTTCAGCCTTGTCATGAGCAACCTGATCTAGTTAAAGATGTCCCTGCTCACTGCAGGGGGGTTGGACTAGATGACCTCTAAAGGTCCCTTCCAACCCAAAGCATTCCATGATTCTATGATTTCAGACTCCACTTTTGTCCTGTCTGCTAGCCGAAACTATCCTAATTTCATCCAGTCTGTCTCCTGCCTCAGCCTGGTGTTCAGCCAACCACTCACCCACTTCTGTGTAGGTTTTGCATTCAGCCCCTATATCCAGCCACAGTGTCCACACCCTCATCGGCGGTTCTCATTTCAGCATCATTCCCTGCTCCTTTCCAGCTCTCCCTGCTATACTGTTGCTCCTTATCAGATCTGTACACACAGCCTCCCTCAATCCCTTCTTAGTATCCCGTTATTTCTCTGCCCCGGTCCTTGGCCCTCACCACCAACCCAGCGGCTCCTCTCCACCCTCTTTATCTCTACTCCTCACTCATAGTGTCAGCCTTCCTAGATGGTGCAGTCCAGCTCGCCTTTCATCAACTCTGCACGGCCCACTTTCCCTCTCTACCTAAAACCTCATTATAATTTCTTTTTTTCCCTGCCAATTCCCTTATCCTCATTTCCCCACATCAGATTTGGTCTTGGCCCCCTTGAATTTGAAGTAGATAGTTACGTAATTTCCTTCATGTGAACAAAAGTTACATATCGCTGACGGGGAGGGGGAGAATCATCTCCCAGAATGGGACAGCTACATCTTTTCAGAGAAAAATATTGCCAATAATTTTTTAGCATGGGTAAAACAATGTATTTTTCTCTAGTCTTGTTCTTGGAAGATGTTAAACTGTTCTGGCTGAAAGTTTCTGAAGAGAATTCAGCCTGAGGCAGACACCCAATGCAACATGGAAAAATTTAGTTTGAAAAGCTACTTTGACAAAGCTGTGAACAGCTGAAAATAGGGCTTTAGGACTGGAAGTGCCTGGCAGCCTTAATAATAGCTGCTGTTACTAGCCCTGCCTGTACTGAGAGTCAAAGGGCCACCCTGTAAGGTCACCCACTTTGGTGACAATCAAGCATAAGCCAACTGCATTTTATGGAGTAACTCTGGGTTCCTGCTAACATAACCGAGACAAGACTTCTGCCATTTAATTGTCCAATAATTTGATGCCTACAGGAATCCTGATAGAGAGATCCTAACAACAGTTTTCTGTTCCCTAGGGCAGTGCCATAGAATACGAACGCGGGTAGCAGTGCTGGTTACAAGATTTCCCCTGAGCCTCAGTTTATGATGTGGCAGTTCGTTGTAAACAGTTGGCGGACAAGCCACTGGGCCCCCAGCTGTTCAGATTCCTTCTGCGAGAGTCAACATAACTGTAGCCCTACTTGCGTCTTCAGCTTCTCCACTCTGAAGTTTGCTGTAATGGACCTACCTAAAGTAATCAGACCGCCTGTTGCATCGCCAGATCCATTTAAGGGAGTCCTACCGCAGTTTGGTTTACATGGTTTGACAGTAATTGTTTAAGTGGATGTCATTGTAATGGCACTGCAAAATAAGATTGTAGAATTATTTTAATCAATAAATATAACTACATGCTCATCAGACCATGAGCTTATCTGTACTTAGTTCTGCATACCATAAAGCAGTCCATAATGCCAACTTTTNGGAGTGGAGTATCAGTTGTGGAAGTTGAGAATGGCTATTTGATTTAGGAGCAAATTGGTTATACTGGTAGCATCGGTACCAGGAAAACAGTCACCATAAATTAACATAGTCCTAACACACACCAATGCAAATGGCATTTTGCAACTTCAGTTACTTTAGCAGCTAAATCCATCATTTTTCTTTCAGAGCTACACAAGGTTGAGCAGCTTAAAGTGGGAAGGGCTGTTATCGTAAGATATTAAAATATTAACATTCCTATATGAAAATACCAGTGCGCGCACATGCCTATACACACATCCAAACACATATCTGTATGCACTTACTGCCAAATGTGTATAGCTAAAGTTCATAAACTCTCTCCAACATTTATAAACTGACCTTAATATCACCTGTAAGGCAGACCTTCATTGTAACACTGATCTTAAGGAGGAGGAAATTCAGACATGGGAAGTTATGATAACCTTCCTAAGGTAGTCACAAAATAAGAAATAGTACTTAAGTACTGACTCCTATACTTTTGTTCAAATCACCGGCTAAAACCAAAACAAAGCATGACCCTATAAATTTAAGAAACATACAGTTACAATACCACAGTAACAGTTCTGCATCCATACATCATACAGTTCTTTTTTTGTTTTATGTGTATAAATATAAATGTATTTTTTTAATATATACACACACACACACTACTAGATAAGCAAAAAAAAAATCAAGAAGTCATTTCACAAAAGGAAAATTTTTGTAACAGTGGAATATTAGAGAGTTTAACTCCATTACAAGTGGCTTATAAGCTTCTGTAAGTACACCTGCTTCTAGTAGCGCCTCAACAGGTCAACGTTAGTTGTTGGTTACAATGGTACTGCAGTATCAAACACAGTGCGAGACAAAAATCTGTAGTTAAGTCTGTTGGCAGAGTCGCAAAAATTTGATTTTCCAAATATAAATCAGAACAGAATCTAACACCATCTTAGACATTCTTTGGGATACTGTCTTAAAGCAAAAAGTGGGGTTTCTTCCCCATTGATGCCAGGGTAATTTTGGTCACTGTTTAGCATATTAATGATATAAATTAATGTATGCATACAGAATATAGGTAGTGGATTTTAATCTTTGTATATAAAATATAATTTTACATTAGTAAGGATTTTAATATCATCACAGTATTTAGCTATTGTTTTACTATTTCTTTACACATACCTTTGTTTCATGCCTTGAAAGGGGGGTCCACACTGCAATCTTCATTCACACTCTCCACAGCTCAAAAATGCCATTAAACACATGCTTAATTTTAAATACATCCTTAAATGCAAGCAAAATCAGTGGGGCATAAGTGTCGTCTTAAATACCTAAATGAAATGGAACAAATTTTAAAAGACTCCGAAGTGATTTCCAGTCAAGCCCATTCACATTCCATTGAAATATGGCCTTCAAGATGGATCTTAAATGAGCTACTATTTGACATGAAGCACTTAGTCGCCAAAATTTTTTCTTCTGCTGCACTCCGTCCAGTAAATAGAAAGTAACTTGTAAGCACAGGCACAATCTAACTTTTACATTTGAAAAAATAAATAAATTACATTTTAAAATATTATCTTTATACTATATTTTCTTGAGGAAAAAATATGGTTAAAACAGAGTGTAACAGGATAAAACCAATCCATCTGTGACAAAATTCCTAATAAGCATAAAGATACCATGGGCTTTCAGATGCCTGAAGAGTTCTTTGAAGATACTTCAGAAAGCACAAAGCGGGGCCAAACGCACCATTTGCGGTGAAAAATAACTTCGACCTTCATTGTGGCTACTTCAGGTAGAAGGTAGGTCAGAAGCTGGCTCCAGATGAGCTCCCTCCAAATCAACGGAACAATTATGGTTTAAATTCTGACTCCGCACACCAAGACTTGGGAATAACGGGATGCTGCCTGTCAGTGCCAGAGGCTCCCCACGCTCCAGATGAGTTGGCCTCACTTTTTGGGGGGGCAGAGAGAAGCCCCCTCCAGCTGTTACAGAGCCTCAAGGAATGCTCCCAAAACCATCCCTACTCTTTGCCATGTGAGAGTGGGGTCCAGGCGTACCCCAGGGATGTGGTTGCCCAGTGTAGCGGCTCACACGTACAACCTGTAATGACTAGAGGGCAACACCAACCAAAGCACAGCCAGCCCAGCTGGTTTATCACCATGGCACAGTCCAGCAGACACTCGGCTTTGGGCCCAAGATTAGTCAAGACACATTGACAGAGACTAGAGCAAATGGAGCCATATTTCTTTCAGCTCTAGAGCTAGCATTCTCTCTTGTAATTCAGACATTTCGGCACAGTGGTCCACAGGATCACACCAGGAAATATTAGTAGACACTTTCCCATCGTACCATGAGCGACTCTTAAAGGCCCCAGACTTTTATTATCTCCATGAAAAGAGAAAGGGCAAATGCCTATGGGAATAAAGAGGAAGATCCTCCTTTCCTTTATACTTTGCACTCTTGAAAGAGTGATAGCCCTGATTTTGTAATGACAGCATAAACAGGACAGCCTCCCATGTTGAAAAGGTCCTACAGCACTGGATAAAAACAATATGAATCCACAGAAATTAACCAAGATACTATTAAAATTACTTCGAATGCATAAGGAGTTTAACAGGTAACAAGATCCCAATGAATTCCTTAGTCAAAATAAATGTTTTTTATTAAATTAATTAAATGGGCCTCAAAACTTCAATCTTCTGATAAACTCCTTAGGGTTCCAGCCAGTTTTACATGTATAGGATGCAGAGCAATATTTTGCCAAACACTGGCCAGACCATTCTTATAATCAGAGTGCAAATCCACATAACTCACATAAGGTCCAAACCAAATGATTTATATAGACAAATCCCAACAGAACCAGCCCACTGACAGACTGTTCCCCATATCTGGCCAGCACCGAGTTTTGGGACAGGGGTTGTCTACAGGATAGATCCCTACCATTCACTAAGTCTACCAATCAGTAAGTTCACCCAATACCAGCCCTCTTTTTGCCAGATAGTCAATAAGGGGAATGGTTATGACATCTCAGGCATAACAACATTCTGATGATTCCCTACCAACCGTGCCACGGAGGTCAATGAAAATTTGGCCTGTGTAAGAGTATGGTCCATAACAAGACCATGGTCTGATTTACATGGAAAACTTAAGATGTTGTTCTGCAGGGATAAAGGAATCAACGCTGTGAATTCCATACCAGCGTCAGTTCTGTATATCAGAATGTAACCATGCATTAACCCGCAACTTCATCACATGTACCATTTCTCATTACATCCACATTTTTAAACAATTAATATGAATATGACACTGTCAAATACAATATAAATATAATAAAGGCACTATCAATTTATCTACAAATTTTGTTTTGCATACAACAGTTAAGAATAGATATGATTAACTGAAAGAAGAAAAATGGATCCCTGTGCCTGTTTTTCCAGTTACTTATTATCAAAGGTATGTCTGCACATCAAGTAGACAACATTTCACTTTCCCTTTGTGGTCTGTGGGTGCTGGGAACAAAAAAAAAAAAGCACGGAATCATCATTAAAATCAAGAACCACAGAAATGGACAAGGGGGTTAGTTACATCTACATTTAATTTATTGCCATCTGGCTAAATTTCAAGTCAATGACATGCATCTTCAGGCATTGCAGGCTGTTTTGTAGATTGGTCATCCACCATAAATAAAATCTGAGGCTGAAATCAATTGACCTGACATTTACCCTGTTCCACAGCATAAACACATACCACCTCTCAAGTCTGAATTTTAGGAGGCTTCAAAAGACAAAGTGATAAGGGCTGATTAACAGTTACTAATGAGACAAGCCTGTAGGAGTGTGAGAGTCATGAATGGGCCAGAAACTCTTCATGGGAATGCTGTGTGTTTTTACCTAGGCTGAACTCTGATATCATCATGTGACCTACCAAGAGATATAGAAGCCATTTTATGAAGTGGCAACCTTCACTTTTACATGACATGGAAATTATCAACCCGAAAAAG
>WAAD01012401.1:49943-60524 GCA_013389945.1 Fregata magnificens | reverse complement strand
TTTTTTTAAAAGGTGACTGGGCCAAGGACGCTGCATTTCTCAGGCAAGGCAATACAATTTTCCTACTTTTACCGTAGAAAAACTGAGTTCTTCAAAGCAGATGTTAAATTGAGTTGTATATGCAGTAAGACTTTTGGATGTTTGACTTAGTATAACATCCGTTTGAAAGCAGACAGTTCACTTGGAACCACTTATTTCATTTTGCAAGATGAGTTAACCAAAAAATCCTAAGTCACTATGGCCTTGGTGTCCTTCGGTGTCCTAGTAAGCTCCTTATTAAAGGCTAGAAAGGAAAGTATTTTGCAGGGCTTTGGAGTCAAAACTCACTGCACGTCATGCTGTCATGTGCCCCCCACCCCTCAGCGCTGCTGAAGCACAGCTAGTGTCCGTCAGTCAATCTTTGTGGCACAGATCTATTTTTCATGGAACAGACTATTCCAGTGGTGTCCAGCTTGCTCCGGTACTCAGATATACCGCTTCCTAAGAAATGTGAACATTCAGCAGGTTATAGTCAGTTGAAATAATTCGGTCAGTTTCAGATCCGACTGACCAGGAGGAACCATGAAGAATTTGGCAACAAGTCAGCCAATCAGGTAAAAATCCACTCCTGCAAGTCCACAGCATGGCACGTGGATATTGAGCTGGGCCTGTAACCTTCCGCTTCATTCAGGCGCAGTCGGTTCTTGCATCCAGGCAGGCTGTGCAGCTGAACATCTTAACGTACAGACCAGCAGTTAGTCCAGCAGGCAGCACGCCATCGCATTTCACCTATCAAGACTGGGCCACTGGCAGTCTTGGGCTGCCCAGCAATAGGAGTCCTTCCAGCTTGTCCAGATCATTTAATTGGCAAAAGTCCACAAGTCTGTTCCCAACAACAAATTCATGCCTGAGTTTGATAGGAAGTCATTTGACTCAATCAGTTGTTGTTTTTTTCCCCTCTGTCAGCATGAGGCTTTCTGAAGAATCTTCACTCAGTTGCAGTCTCAACAGGTCATTTCTCTCTCATCAGATCCGAAGGTAAAATCTGCTCTAGCTCCATTTACCTTATCCAGTTCTCCCCATTGTCAATTCAAATCCGAACAAGCCTTTTGAAGTCTCTTAGTCCTCTTTTCTTGTGTCAGGAAACCTTCGGGACAGTTTATAATCTATGTAAGCACTAAGACAGGACCACAAAATGAATCGTATTAATATAATTACAACCAGTAAAATCATCAAAAGGATTGATTCCATATTTAAGCTAGAATAATGAGGTAATGCAAAAAAAAATACTCTGGGAGATCTAATTATATAATGCAGTATTCAGTTCTGCGTGGCCAGTCCAGCAATTCCTGTAACATTCCAATCAAAGTGATCTCACTAGCATGTGAGAGAAGAGTCCAGCTGACAGATTTGGGACATGTAATGTACTATTTAGTCAAGAGGCCCCATGTGCTATTCATAAAGAATTAACAACTCTCATATTGACAATGACAGTATTGTCAGAAGACCTTTGGAAGGGGGAAAAATACTCCATAAACTCCGTCTCTGTGAAGTTGGACTTTTTTTTTTTTTTTTTGCCCCTTTTTTCCAATGCTGATGTAATCTCCAAACATCTCCAGCAGCAGCTGCTCAGCGAAACCAGGCACCTTCTCCCTAGTCCCTTTCAGCAGCACACGCAGCACTTTCCAGCTCCCTCAAGACAATCAGGGCCTTTCTTTCACCAATTAGCTATCACTTCAAGAGCCCTGCGCTGTCCAACGAGCTCTTAAGAATGGTCTTTGCAGGAAACAACACTGGAGGAGCTTTTTTTCCCCTAGACAAATTAAAAGGGGAATAAGGGAGGGAGGGGGGGAGAAAAAAAGCACAACAAAACAAATCAGAACACAGAAGCTGTCCAAAATGCATCGCTCATTTAGTACATCGACAAATGCAGAAATGTGCTCAAGAGCCAATGCTAGAGCAAGGCACACACAAAAAACGCTCCTACTTTCTTTAGGAGATAGTTTGTTTAGTCGAATATGTTAAACAGGTTTCATAGAAAGAAGGGCTCTTGTTACAGCAAGTCTCTGAGCTATACAAACTAAAAGGGAAAGAAACTCCTGGAAGATTATGTTCTATTTCCTTATTTGGCTCTCCAAATGTAAAGCAGCATTATTTGAAGTAGACATTGTAGGAAAGAACTTGGTTTAGCTCACTTTAAATATAGGCGGATTGATGAAATGAGTAATTACTGGAACTGCTAAGATCTTTTTGAACTTCCTCAGCTAGCAAGCTCCTTTCCCCAGAAACCGCACTTTCCATCTAAAAAGAAATTAAAGCCTGATTCAGAGACGTAAAGCTCTGAATTTTACATTCTTTTTCCTTTAAAATCAGGGAATAGGTACAGTAATACCTTGAGGTCCCCGTTGATGCCAAGTCCCCATTAGAACAAGTACAAACTCTAGGACCCAATTCAAGAAGAAAACAAGGAACGTTTACAGATGTTTAAGTAACACCTTGCCTGGACCTGGACTTCAGCAACTGGACCTGGACAAGTGGAGTTGTGAAGGCAAAAATGTGAAGGATCAGCAGTAAGTGAAATGACTTGGACAAGGTCCAAACAATAGCACAGTCTCAGGACTGCTTCCCTGATTTTCAAAACTCTGCATTAAACTAAATGGCATAGCACAATATTGTGTGTCAGTATTCTCTTACAGTACCATTTTCTGGTCAAATTTGTCCTGATTACGGTAACCTCACAAGAGTCAACACATTGCCTTCTACAAGGACAACACAAATACATTTACATTACAATTAAAAAAAAACATATAGTCTGTTCCCTTTTATTGACTGTGTATCAGAAGCAAAGCTCCAGGCTTTGTAAACAGTTAAATGGCATGGCAAAGCAAATAGTTTAAGGGGTTTCAGGAGTTTATTTGCACTAACAGGTGCTCTTAACTACTACAGGGATTTTTTTAATGGATTTGGAAAGTGTCAGAACTGATCAGATTGCTTAAAAGGAAAGTCTGATGTATTACCCTATGTGCATTTATGAAGGAGTGTGAATCAACTCAAATTCCTCTGCACAGGAAGGCTCAACCAAGGGATGAGTACACACAATCAGGATTAAGAAGGAATCTTTGTAGAGGTGCACCGAACAATGAGTGTCTTTTTATACCTACAGACTTCAAAAGATGCTGAGTTTAAAGGGACTACTCCTTTCAACTAGCGAAGATTTTGCTGAAAAAATGTAGCACGCTGGAGAGAACAAGTATATATACATATATATGTTACTAGGGCCACCTCCAGTCACAGGAAAAAGGATGAAAGGGACCCAAAAGGTCTACCAGCTTGCCCTAAAGCAAGATCAACTATGCCATTCCTGACAGCTGTTTCTCTAACCTGTTTAAGAGACCTACATCCACACAGATGAGACGAAAGGAAATCTTCGTCTCATCTGAAAGGGATTTAAGCAGGAAAAACAGTTTGACAAATTGTTCAGTGGCTCTATCTGCTACAATACAACCACCGTAAGCCCACAGCCGGGGGCTCTACATTACATTCTCACTTTGGCAACTGGCTCATTTTGTAGCTGTAAAGTAATTCATTGGTTGAGGGAGTGATATCTGTCTTTTTTCAGAAAGGCACATATCTGTATATCTCTCTCCTCGGGATGGATGCGATTGCTATACCTGAAAGTGTATCTTTTATGACAATCATCTTCCTTTATCCTGGTGCAACCCTGCCGCCCATACTCTACCAGGATTGCTGAAACCACCAGCAGGATTTTACCAATTTCAATATTAGCTAATGGGACTGTCACGTAATACAGCACATCTCATGCCTTGGCCATCAGCTCCAGTTCAATCTGTTAACCAGTGGACGTCTCACCGCTATTTAAGGGCACATGAGGAACGAATTGGTGGTTCATTCCAGTGCCAAGTGAACAGGTGCCTCCTCCCCGGGCTCACAAGTGGTCGTCAGCTATGCTGTCTCTGGCATTCCCCGAGAGGTGTCAAAGCCGGAACAGAAACCGCAGAACCCTCACGCCTGGCACTGGGCTCTGCTTGGGACAGGCTGACATAAAGCCGGGTAAGCTTCCACGACGGCTGCCTAGTCAATAGCAGTTCTATGGCTCCACATGCCACGGCTGTCAACTTGGCACTCTTCACAGGTACTACATTTATTCACACAAAGGAATACTGCGTTTCAGTTGCTCGAGGATGGAAGGATAGTGCTTTCCTGCTTAGATTTCACTTCTTAGGACAGATTTCCTCCCACAGAAAATTAATGGCATGGCATAAGCAAGGCGAATCTACGTGCCAGATGAAAACATAGCGTGGCTAGATTTTAGAAAACGTAATTTAATATGGATAGCTGTTCTTCCCCCCTTTGTAAAGTATTTTGAGACTGAGTGAGGAAAAGCACTATGTAAAGCCTACATATTCATAATTATTATTTGGATTTTCCCAAATATACTTTTTCCACACAACAGATGTTCCTAATGCCTGGCACCATTTTTAATTATGTGCTTTTTCAAAGAATGTGTGCTGTATCACACATAAAAGCATCCTCTCTGTTCAGAATTTATTTTGTTAAAATCGTTTTTCAACTAATCATCTCTCTAGAGAACAATGGCATGATAGAACAGTATTCCTGATGGGTGATATTTTATTACTAATATACGCTTTTGTCACATAACCAATATTATTACCCTCTTCTGCTATACTTATTTATTAACATCCTCTAATGTTAAACTATTTCCGAGACAAACTCCATATTTTGCTTTTAACTTACTACATAATTAATTGCCCTGGTAATCAGTGCCGACTGAAGGGTAGGTTAGCAAAAAAAAAAAAAAAGTATGCATTATGCATTCTTGTTGACCTTTAAAATGCAAGGCAACAGATTTCACATCTAATTTTCCAGTTCCAATGATAAAGCAATCTATCTCCTAAAATATCACTACAACCCTAAAATTTTAAAATATCAAGTGAATTTACAAGCAACAAAGCAGACAATACAACAATAATCATAAACCATCCACTGTTATCATCAGTTTGAAATACATCCCAAAACATAAATAAATTAAAATTAAAAAAATAGGATATTTGACTTACTCTATTTACCGCACATTCAAAAGTCAGGATATCTACAAAAGAAAACGGCAAAGAGTTGCAGGTGTCGACAGGGCTAACAAGAAGTTCCCAGTTCATTGTTAAGAAAAAAAAAAAAAAGAAAAATCCAGGAGCAGCTCTTATCTCTCAGAATCATGTGCCTTCTATAGTTATCAGAGTCAAAAAGGCACCTTGCTCCAGTTTACATACATGAAATCTCCTGAACAAGCATTCTACATCACACTGAAAACAAAATACCACTTAAAAAGAGCCAGATCAAGGTATTCATAGCTTTAGAGGACAAAATCTGACATTCAAAGTCAATTCCTGCTTCAAATAACTTGTGATAATATGCACATATCAAGATCATTCAATGTTGCATTGAGTCAAAGGAAAGCAAACACCTGCCCCACTGGTTTTCTACTGGAAAATCCCCAGCAAAAACATACCCCTCCCACTAGTCAGTTCGATATGCCCATTTCCATGATCAAGAAAAACAAGGACAGAAATAAGATACTCCATTTATTACATATTTCTTCTCTTAAGAATAACTTCAGTGTCCATAAAACCAGAAGTGTTTGTAAAACTCTAACTCATCCTCAAAGGCCTCACAGTCCAAAGTTAGATTTAAAAGCAATAAAAGAGCACAAATCGTAGGAAAAACAATAATAAAAGTGAGGCAAAAGGACTAGGAGGAAATGAAATGAAAACGTATAAAACAGTCTTAAAAGTGATTACCTGAGGAGATCTGTATTTTAAAAAAAGACTTGATGAGACCTTCGCAGTTACGGAGCTGTCACTCCATTATCACCTCCGTATGCTGCTGTGTGCTGCAATACTCAGCAGCAGACATCTTGCTTCCCTTTCATTTATAGGGATTTCTTACTAGGAGTGTGATCAGAACATGATCTACAAGTGGCAGAATAGACCACGTATATGCCATATTTAATCACATCAATTAATTAAAAGATTAGTAATATCCAAAATGTCCACCTAATGGTGAACAAACATAAAAATACAAAAATATTTAGTCACTCAAAGGAAAAAAGCCCAGCATAAATATTTTGAATCTATGTTACAAAGTTCAGAATAGCTTGTTATCAAGCAATTATTATGTCCATTTCCCTCTTTAGCAATCAGAGACCCTACACAAGTTGCTAAGTCTTCACACTCAGATGCATAATATTTTTGGTTGGAAAGAACCTCTGGATTTTTGCTGTGGAAATTAAGGAATTGTCACTGAGTTCCATCAGACATAATGGATCTAGCCCTAAACCATCCTTTCTCAGCATTCTCCTTTCATCAGTGGATTTTTTTTTTTCCCCACTGACTTCAGAGAAATCACATCAATCTGGCAGAGAATTTTATTATGATTATTTTTGACAAAACAGTGTTTCAACTGAAATGCCAGTTTTTCAAAACTAGAAATCTGGCAAAACGTGCTCAAACTTTGACAAAATATTTGTCAAGAGCTGCTTTTCAGATCCATAAAATCCAAGATCGGAACAAAACAGAAAGACCGATCAAGCTCTTCAAAACATTATACAGTCAAGGCACTCATGCATAAAACCACAGTTTGAGTCTTTCGATGAGTGCTGTGGGCACCTATCTTTGGGCTGTGCCCGAGTCTCTCGTGACTTAAAAACCTTGCTTCCTTCCCACTGTGTATAAAGCCAGACTGGGACCTTAAGAAGTGCCACAGGATGGAAAACCCAGTTCCCTCTTGTCTGTAACTACGTCTTCAGCAGGTTAAGCACTTAGGGAAGGGGGCTATGTTTCCCCTAGTTTCACCTTGACGATGCTCCTCCTGTGCTCTACCAAAAAGAGATCAGATCAAAACCCACGTCTGGTTTACAATTAAATTTGGGTTTCCTAGTCGTCATTTGTTTTGACAGCATAAGCCAGTATTGTTAGAAGCGAACAGTGACACAACTACAACTTCCATACAAGGTCCAGCATGCGACAAATTTAACTACTAAATAAAAGTTGAAGTAAAGGGTAAAGTTTCTAAGACTTACCATAGGCAAAATGTGCTTTGGCAAACTACAGACCATGGAAAAAACTCGAAGATGATATCACACCACCTATAAAATGCAATTACTGAAAAAAAACCTGTTATCCTTTAAAAGTGGTGGAAGGTAAATATTTCACATGCTGCACTGACTCAGCTCCGAACCTTATTTTTCTATTTAAAAATGAAATTACATTATCTGAAATGTAGATTTGAAATATTTCTTATAAAGGTCTACTTGGAAATTAACAGGATTTTGGAAACTTTGAAGACAGATGATCAAAATTATGATCGCATTCAACAAGTTCCTTATTAAATACGTGCGTAACTAGAAAAAAACTTCTAAAGTTTAAAGCCATCTGAGTAATAGCGAATTATCACACCTACCATTATCATAATAAATTTAAAAAAAAAATGGTGTGGGATTGCACAGGTTAGGCTTTACGCTTTGGCTTTGTCACTTTAATGGTTTGCTTTCTTAAGTCTCATTTTTCATAGCCACAGAACACGAGATCTACAATAAACACAGGCTGATCTGACTACCTATGATTTTGGAAGTTTCCATATTCCAGCCTGAACTTTGCATCAGAGGCTTTGTGGCCAGACCCAAGTCAGGCATTCAGCAAACTATATTGAGTTTTGAACAAGATTTTCATTCTACTAACAGGTTATCCTGCTTATTTTTAAAGTCTCTTTGCAGACAAAAAGAAGGGGAGCTGGGGCAAAGAAGGAAAGAAAAGAGTCCATTTGAAAAAATTACACTGCCAGATTACAAGAGTTGAAAGCTGGTATGTAACTTTGCTCCGGGTGATCAAACTGCTAATCAGGAATGCTGTCGGGAACAGAATGGAATTCCAAATAAATTAGCCATGTCCAAGAAGCCGATACAACACAGGATTAGGGCTCACAAAGAAAACAAATTTATTCAGCCTACTTTATCGGAATTCTTAATAACGTGTACTAGTTTTTCTCATCGCAGTCTGAGCTCTTCCACTGGAACAGTGTGAAGAAGGAAAAAATGAGTCACACTTCATAAATCTCCTACTTGTACAGACACCTAAAAATGTTATATAGAGCACGACACAATACCACTATGTATAAATACATATGCACATCACAGTTACAGTAGAACTGTGCGTATTTATTTCTCCAAATTTATTTCCAAGGCACCTGACCAAAGAAAAGACACTACACAGTTCTGTGAAAATCTACAAAGCTGAAGAAAAAGGTTAGAACTGCATTGATCTCCACACCAAAAATGAGCTTCAATACCGTAGTATATAAACCCCTGAACTAAATAAGCAACTACGAAAGTAAGTCTCTTTCCTGTATGGCCATGCCATGCATCGCGTTTCTTATCAAGTATAAAAGGAAAAATTCTTAGATCCACACACTGCAGCGAGGAATACTGCGGCTGAGGTACCGTCTGCAACTCAAATGCATATTCTATTTTTGCTTCTGACAGCATCCCAGAGAAACTTTTCAGAATATTTTATGCCAAAATCACAAGAACATTTAAATATGTGCTTAAGTTTTTGCGTTTCCTTGAATTGGGATTTTAATCTTCATCAGACTGTTTTTCCCCATCTATGAAACAGAGATGATAATAGGCTCTTATCTGTATAGTCGACTGAACACAGAACTAGGTTTTTTGAAGCATTTTTGTAAAACTAAAAAAGTTTTTAAAAAAAGGAGGTAGAGTACTCACGAAAAGTACTTCAAGCAGAATCTAGGCAGGTATAGCAGAATTGTCCTGCAAGGGAAGTGCACATATCATCTTGGCTTCTGAAAAACATAAATAAATCACAAACATATCCTAACTTCAAGCCATTGTCTAGTACACTTATTCGCTGGAAAATAAGAGACTGAATACAGTACCACTTGCATTTACATGACTCCACCATATTACCTTGAGAATCCGTGCATGTGCATGCATGGATTTCCTGTAATAAAATTCATCAAGCAAACCACAAGTTGAGTGTGAGTGGTAGGGATTCATTTGTCTGGCAGTTCCCAGACGTGGCATTGCCCTGCTTTCCAGATGACCAGCAATTTGATATACATGGTTAGTGTTAGGTATTTTCTAAAGACTTTTTGTCCCAGATGCGGGGAACTCCCCGTAAGACACCATTTGTGCCCCCTCCCCTTCCCATAATGAAACAAATTAAATGCTATTTACTACTATCACTGTATCCAGTATCTTATTCAAGCGCAAAAGCACACATTTCTACCAACAGCGACTTAGCGTAACATTTTTTTTCAACCATTTTTTCCTTCCTGTAAGAGGATATTTGCACAAATACGGAAAGAAAAGCATATCCCCCCAAATCACCTTCTCTGGAAATGCATCTCCAGAAGGCGAGGGTCAAATGGTGCAAGTTATTGCTGCACCATTGAGACATCTGACTGGAAGGGTTCTGTCTACACCCCAATGCCTCCATTAGAGGCACATAAATAACCATTTGAGTTGAGCAAAATATTTTAGGGGAAATATGAACTATGTTGTTTTCTCAGGATAATAAGCCAAGAAAGGAACAAGCACAACCAAAACTTTTAAAAAAGCCCAAGGAAAAGTGTTGATTTTAATTTTTGAAAGGGTCTCTTTAAATAGGAAACAGATTTGTATTATTAACTACTGAAAGAAATGTTTTGATCCAGGGGACAGCTGAAAGACATTTTTCCAGCTAAAACAATTTGCCAGAGCTTTGGTACACATTCATAAATAGCTTCAAACCATTTGAGACAACAATCATGGCAAACGAACTACTGGTCTAAAAAATGTTACCCTGTTCTACCTTGATCTGCCAAACAGTGCTGTATATACTCTGTGTTAATGGACAATTCACATGCTCAAGCTAAGCACGTGCACAAGTGCTTGCAGAATTGGGGTGGATTTCTAAATTTCCAGGATAGACACTGGATTTCTGAGTGAAGAAAGGAGGATGATTGCTGGCAATGAGCAGCGCTGCTCCGCTTACTCGCTCTTGGCTGATCATGGGCCAATGAGACATATTCTGGGTTACCACATTAAATATTTGGCTTTACAAAATACTGTCATAAATCATAGTTTAATCAGCAAGTGCGCTCCTCTTGTACCCTAAAAACAGTACGCTTGAATTACATTTGAGATTTTTTTCTTTTAAAAACACAGAAAATAAAGCAAGTAGGTGAAAGGTAAATGTATCACTTCACAGACACAAGCTAGCCTCTGATTACAACTAATTAAGATATTCAGCAGCCTTAAAACAATACCTTTTTTTAATCAATGAACCCAGACGGCATTCACAGCTTTTTGCTATGACAAATGCCCTTTGAAAGAGTTAATAGGCAAAGGTTTGTACTGGCAATGAATAGGGCTACCTTTAATTGATCCAAGAGCCTTAGAGAGCCGTCTTATAGCATGATGATGTATTTGGGTTGTAAATAGGCCAAAATAAGCATAAAGAAAATCTGTAAACCATGAGACCTTTCATTTTTTCGTTGCGGGGAGGGAAG
>WAAD01012401.1:15789-49883 GCA_013389945.1 Fregata magnificens | reverse complement strand
CACATGGATCCATTTATAATTCTTCCCCTCATTCTTTGTTCATCTTTTACATGGTTTTGTTCAAGATGTACAGGAAATTTGCACCAAAGAAGTGGTTCACAAAATTAAATACAATGGGTTAGTAGTGAGCATTCTTCCCTGAGTAGCCAAAGAAGAAACAAAAATTCATTTTTATAAGCAATATAAAATCCCTTTAGTCATATTTTTTCTTTATGAGACTGATTACACACTAATATTACCTAATAACTATGAAGAAATCACCCTATTACTGATACTTAAACTAGCCTTTCATTATAAACCCAATTTTGGCAGAATCCCTTCCTCATTTAGCAAAAGCTAAACCGTTTTCCTTGAACTTTCACAGGTGCAAACTTTATGCCAAGGTAGAATTTTTCTGGAAAGTCTGAGGCGAATCAGACAAGGATATTCCTAGACTAAAAGACAATTTTGAAATGGAATTACTGTGTAAGCATATTATGAATAACTCAGGAAAAAAACTCAAACAGAANGGAGGGAAGGGGGGGAACTGCTGGGGGAAATGAGAGAACTATGATGGAGTTATCTTTGTGCTCCAGCACTTAAAATACATAAAACGACAGAAAATTTGAGGAAGAGAGAGGAAGTNCAGAATCCCTTCCTCATTTAGCAAAAGCTAAACCGTTTTCCTTGAACTTTCACAGGTGCAAACTTTATGCCAAGGTAGAATTTTTCTGGAAAGTCTGAGGCGAATCAGACAAGGATATTCCTAGACTAAAAGACAATTTTGAAATGGAATTACTGTGTAAGCATATTATGAATAACTCAGGAAAAAAACTCAAACAGAAAGGTGCTTGGGTCTGAGATTTTCTTAAAAGGCAGATATGGGAGGAGCTAGAAAAAAATTGACATTGCTCCTTAAAAATACAAAAAGCAGAGTAATAAAATATCCTGCTCCTGTATATGCATCCAGATGCGTTAGGATAAGTAAGTCAAGTCCACTTTCAATTTGGAACAGGGAACCGACAAGCTGTTCTCAAATTCTGCTCATCCTGTTCATCCTACAGCCATGAACAAGTCGTCTTCTAGCAGTAACGAAACAGGAAAAAAAAAAAATACAAAGTCTTCATTGCAAGTCTGAGTAAGAATGAAGAAGAGGCTGAACTTACCTCTCTAAGACAAGAGAGCTGAGATACGATGTTTCGAACAAGAAGACCTTCCTGTTAGGAATATTTGCCTCCTGCAAAGAGTTTTGCACTGCGGTACAAAGTTCTGAGGAAAAGAACAGATAAAAACCTTCCTGTCATAACTTCAAGACATTTTTCTAATTGATTATTCTAAACTCACATCACCAAGCACCACAGAACTACAACCATACCAAGGTAAGCACCAGCTGCATCCTTCAAAACAAACCTCACTTCAAGGCACAAACATCTGTAGGATGTAGCAGGAAAACCAGGACACGTGGACAGTGGCAACATACTAAGGAAAGTATATGCTGGGCTGTGCACAGCCTTGCTTACTTCTGTGTAAAGAGAGTCAAAATATTGTGCTGTGTTTTGAGTTGTTCTCATTTTTTAAAAAACAATAATAATTTTGAGACAGTCTTCCCCTTGTTCTATTCACTTTCAATTCAGACTGTTAGACTCTTCCTTTGTAATTCAAAGCCGAAGTATTTCCTCCCACTGTATCGGGTTACGTGTAAATTCTAGCTACCATGAGTTTAATCAAATACATAAATGAATAAAAATTAGGATGTACAAAATATTGGTTCTTTAAAGGACATGAAGTTCCCGAGGAACACTTCGAAGTCAACTGCTTTTTGTGCAGAGGACACCGGATAGCTTACCCACACCACCCCCCCCAAGCATGGTGAAGCACCACTGTTTTATAAAATAGAAGGCAATCGCATCACAAAATAACTATGTCCAGTAGCTTACCATGTGACAGAAAATAAAATGGGCCAAACTCTGCTATTACACTTGTAGGTTGTAAGGGTCAGGGAACACAACCAGGATTTCCTCCAAAGGACGTAGCCACCAAAAGTGCAGGCAAAGTCACTCCATCAAGGCTCACAGGATAGATGAGACTTACAAGTACAGAGGAAGCATAGGTGGTTGACTGGAGAGGAGGTCTCCTTTCACCACTTGTGCCAAGAGCACCAAACTACAAAACTCAGCCACCGCACCGGTCCCACAGTAGCCATTGAGACCTTGGAGACAGCACGGGGGGGAAAAGTCACTAAAGGATGACAGGTAAAACCCTGGAACATGAAGGAAGAAAGCAAGAACAGTAACACAAGAGAAAGTAAACCAGAGAACTAGAAAGGGTTATCTTTAAGATGCTTGCCTAGAGCCTAGCAAGATGTTGTCACATCCTCCTTATCTTACGTTCCACCAAACTCACTCTGATCATAACAGCTCCTTCAACAGTGAAGCTTCCCCCAACAAATGGTACAATCAGCATAGTTGTGGGACACTCCATACCGTTCAAGATAATTTTTCTACTGCTGCCCTTGTAGGGAGCCGACAGAAAAAGGGCCGACATTCAAATCCTGTTCACTCACATTCAATTTCACTGAAGAACGCACTGAGACAGAAGGGCACTTCTGCAGCAATTACCAGCAAAATCTGAGCTGTTTTTCCAAATCAAGCCCAAAAATGTGTTTATAGGTCTGGTTACACAGCAACAAAACACATCCCACCTGGAAGCATGTGTGGGAGCTGTTTACAAAGGGCACACCAACAGAGCACTACCAGGATGGCCAGAAAACAAATATGACTGCGGACTGCTGCAAATACATGGGACACAGGTATATTCCCAAGGCTGTCAGCCTCAAATTGCGAGCTCAGTGAATAAGCGATGCCACATGTTACCTACAGATTACTGGACATACGTGCATAATACAGGCTAATAGCAATGTTCCTCTACACATCAAATTGACTGTCGTTGTCAGTAAGTTTACTCTGTGCATCTCTTCACCGGCTCAAACTGACCACCAATGCCAAAAGTGTAAGAATCCTATATACATGAGCTTATCTTTAACCAAGCAAATACTATACTGATGAGGAATTGAGGCATAGAAAGTCTGAATAGAAATGAACCCAGATTTTCCAAGCAGCATCTATTTTACAGCTCCCTCATAAAATTAATAGCAACAACATATTTTTAAAGCCAGTTCATGTTTTACTCTTAAAGGAATATTTCTATATTTGCTTAATCTTTACCCCTGCATGCACGTGCACACACATACACACACACACACACCCCGGAACAGCTGAAACATAAGGACTTGAAGGTGGAGAAAGCTGATGCAGAAAGAGAAATGGGTTTTCCAGTGCCAAAGATGGACTCAGCTTCAGAGACAAGATCAAAAAAACCACTACTTTTTGGTCCTCAGATCAATGTTCAGACAAAAGCTTCCCAGGCTCCTTACCAACTGAAGTAACCCTCACTATCCTGAATAATTTATTTTTTTAAAGTAATCTCCAGCAAGCTTCACTTAAAAGCTAGTGGACTCTCTTTGCAAAATGTGCTGTTTAAGTGAGCTTTAATTAGAGTCTGTCATCTACAATCCCAGGCCCAAAGACAGCATACAGGGAAATAAAACCCACAACGTTTTGCCAAAGGAGGCAGGAGGAGTTTTTGTGCTGTAGCAGAAGCAGCAACAGGCGCAGATAAAGTTGTGCTTTCAGCCCCACAAGTAGAAATCCTCAGCAACTCCACATTGACGGAAACCTCACCCTAAAAGCTCCGTGGACTCTCCTCAGCTCAGCTGGGACACTAAAAGCAAACTTTGATCCTTTTTTTCTAAAAATCTGCTTCACAATTCAACATCTTTGATGTGAATCTTTTAAAAGACTGAGATGGCATCAAGTCAGGGACAGGATGGAGGGAAATGTGTTTCCGGCCGTGGGGGGACCATTAGGAGGAAGGTTAATAGCCCTGGGCATGCGATCAAATTAAGGTTTGTGCCAGTTTCCCCAGCGTTTCCCTTGCCATCACCAGCTTCCCTAGGCTGGGCAGCTCACCCTCATCTTCCTACCAAAGACAGCTCTTAAACAGAAGCACAACAGCCTTCTGGGGAGAAACCGAAAGATAACCACATAATTAACTTATATGGATAAAGTATGAAATAGGCAGAGGGAGGGAGCCTTTGAGTATCTTTGCCTTTGGAGAGATACAAACTTGCTGTACATGCAGCTTAAAATATGGGGAGGGAGCATGAATTTGGACCTTCCCAACATGTGGATTGCAGCACCGAGTCTAAACAAGGCTGGAGTTAGCATTCAGAGCACACAGTCCAGCAGAGTATGGGAAAGGGATAGAGCAGCCCAAAGAGCTGGCGCCACTAACTGACGAGCACAGCGCAAGTGATAAAGATTTACTGCGAGAGAGGAGGAAACAGTCCGCTGGCCCGATTAGAGCTGTGAATACCGAGTTGTTCAGGGAGGATTTTGCAGCTGACTGATCACAGGCTGTCGGAGCAGGCCTCGGACAACAGCTGCAAGGCTTGCTGGGCTGCAGAAACAAAGGGCGCCTAGCACGGTGCAAAGAAAGAGTTGACAGGTTGTTGTTAGCAGTGGCAAATGTGTGAGGTATGTCACTGTGTGTGAGACGGGGTGGGTTGGGTTGGTGGGGAAGAAGGAGGGCAAGAAGCACAGGCAGCACTCAGAAAAGGGGGGGGCTCGCGGGGGAGGGAGCAGGGACACAGGCTTGGTCAAAGCATTTCCCTAAAATCAGGCCGGTGTTTGTAAGGAGGACAATCACAAGGTCTGTTTACTGCTGCCAAGATGAATTAGCCCATCGTCTCATTTATAGGACGAATCCGGTGGCACAGACTATAAGGTGCATGGCATTAAAGGGACTAATTAGACGATTCCGGCAAATCTGAATTAAGACCCTTTCTTTCTTTGAAAGCTGGAAAGCATTTCTCAGGACTCTAGTCAGATGGCTTAGGTTTTGTTGGGCTTTTTCTTTCTGTTCTGAGAAGGGATATCTTGTGCCATTCCCTAACGCACCAGGGTCTGCTCTAAATTCTGCTCTGAGCTTCGAGAACAGTTGTTAGGAAGCTGCTGGCATTTACATCATACCTAAAAAGGTCCAAACCAAAATCCCAGATTCTGCAGGAATTCAGCTCCCAGTCCAGAGACAAACTTAGCAGCTGGTCCCTCCTGTTATAGCAGGCTAAAACAGAAGCCCACAAGTGAACATACCTGAGCTAAGAGCCTACAGCTGAATTCTCACTCACACATACAAAACAATCTAGGTTTTTCAAAAGCTGGCTTCTAATCTGACACCCCCCCCACCCCCCCTCCAAATACAGCGTCTGTAGCCAAATGCTTTTCCCAAGCAACTCTCTGCTTTCTGGAACCATGGTTCACTAAGCTTGTGAGTGCTGGGTGGGAATGTATCAATGAAACTCCAGAGATGATCAAAGACAGAAGCTGGAGAACAGGAGAACTTACCTTCAGCTCCCTGTTTGGCAAGTTTAGGATTCAGTTCTTGAAATCCGGCAACGTTTTACTCCGATTGTGACAAAGTGTTACAAACACCTCTGAAGCAATGGTGCATACTGTTTGCATACAACCACTATATTACAGTGGTCACTATTAAAATGTTTTACAAGTGCTTAAGGTTACCATGGTATTCACAGTATACTAAGAGAAGGGAATACCATGAAAATCACGAAACATTCAGCACTGCAAGCTGCAAATATCAGATGTTTCATAGTAATTAGCGACACTTTGTGAAGTATAGAATTCTTGCTTTTTTACATATATATCTATTACCAACCAACGAATAGGAGACACTAAGAAATTGCAGTGGCCTTTATAGTATCTGATCAATTATACAAACAAACCCTATTTTGATTTTTCTTTCCTAAATGCTCGCTGGGATCCAGTTAGTCTAGTCCCAATGGGCAGCACTTGATACACTGTAAAAGGAATTCAGAACAAGAGGCATTTCAAGGCTTCTAACACAGCTCCATTCTCCCAAAATATAAAAAAAAAAAAAAAAAAATACCAGCGTGCAGAATACTCCATCTAGGGGCAGAAATGTAACCCCAAATTTCCTTAGCCGCCTCTTTGACATGTGTTAACCTCATTCTACCAGGACTGAGTGCATGAGAAATAATCAGACATTTCACAGAGGTTCCAAATAGTTCTTCCTCAGTATGAGTCCATAGATTTTTTACTTTTTATTATTTTAAAACACAGAGCTTCCAGCTTGAGTTTCCACTTAACAGTGATGAAGAACACAGGCACTACTTTTGTACGTCTACTAGCAACTGGATTATACTTCAAACTACAAATATTATCTTAGGAACAATTTATAATCCATCGTACCCATGCGCTCAAAGTTTTCAGCTGAATAAGGGTGGCCAGCGGGCTCAACTGCAAAGGATAATGAAATGCCTGAAGGACTATTTAGGTAACTGTATCTTTGGATATAGTTAGACTTCTACTGAAGTCAAAGCAGGGTCTGAATTTGACTTCAGGAGGAGCAGAAATCGCTTGTGGCAGAGGCATACTTCTGAATAAGAAATTCTCTCAGTAGCTGGATAATTCAGTATCATTTATGCTTAATATTAGCACACAGGATTTGTTCACCAAATGTATTTGGGAGCAATGTATACGGTACAAGCAACAAATTCGCAGACTCAGAAAAAACCTGAAAATATGTATAATAATGCCCATTAACAGTTTTTTCTCTTTAGGGAAAAAAAGAAAAATAATTACAGCAAGTATAATCAAGCCTTTCCCTCTAATTATATGTTTTCTTTATACAAACCGCTTTCAGCTGACAAGCCCACACTAGTTTTCCTCAGTAAGCAATGGGTTACAGCTTGTCCATAATGTTACAGCTTTCCACTGCACTGTGTCTTGCTCTTTGTCTCTCTGGTACAGAGAGGCTGCTTCTGAAGCTGGTGTAACACTTTTGAAAGTGATCAAATTACTTCCTACATTTGCTCTCCTTAAACACCTACATTTGATCACCTCCATTCTTCCTGTTCAGCCTCTCAGCTGCGAACTTCATAAATGCGAAGGTTAGAATTTTCTAGACACCACTTTAATTTTTCAAATAGCAATCCAATTACTGAGCAAATTGGCACATGTGCCTAGTTACATAGTGACTTGGCACTGCCTCCACTCATTGCTGGCAGTGATGAATGTGTTCCCCCTTCGCCCTCCTCGTCTATCTGCTCCAGCCTCTGAGCCAACACCAGTGACCACATAAGGAGAGTGCCTGGCAGCTGCAAGCCCGAGGTGCCAAGAGGCAGATTGTATTCTGTAGCAGCAGGATCTGGGTCTGTGACTGGCTTCCTGGCTAGTCTTTTGTAAGACCTTCTCCATGGCCTCTAGGTTGGCTCTAATGAAGCCTGTAGAAATGCCTGCAGGGAGCTGGTATAGAAGTGAGTTAAGTCAAAGGTTTAATTTAGTTTCTAAAGTGAAGTGAATGTATATTGGCCTTCTTTTTCCACCCTGCAATTATACTCCTGCCACATCTATGAGAAAATACAGTATTCAGTCAACAATAGGAGTGCATTCCTGGATATGTCTGCACCGCACATTGGGGCAAAGATCCCCAAGCCAGCCTCAATTAACTTAGCTGCAGAACCAGAAGCAATATAGCTGTGTTTCCTCGGTGTGACACCCGAGCTAATTAACTATGTATGGCAGTAACAGAGCTTTACTGTTTCTGGCACTGAAGCTAGTATCCCTGTGCGGTAATCTACTACAGACATGCCAGCTCACTCGGAGGTAACCTGAGGGCTCCCTAATCTGATGTTGCCTTGCACTGCAAAGATATGTTTAGGAATACTCCAGGAACTGGCAGGAATTTGTTGACCTCTTTACATCATGTGAGTGGTGAGGCTACAGATGTGGTTACAGTAGATCTGGACTGTTCTTCTTCCATCCCATTCACATTCTTTTATTACTCACAACATGATGGTTACGGAGCATCTTTAAGTAATGTGTTAAGCATCTTGAGCAGCATCTGTCACATGTGCTGCTTTCTAAATTTCTCACTTCCTCCTCCAGGGGCAAAAAGCTGGGCAAAAATATTTTAAATTATTTCTCAAACTTTCATTTTTTTTTTTTTTTTTTTTTTTTTTTTTTAAAGGAAATTTGGGTCTTAGCCGTTAAGTGAGCTTCTTTGGACTATTTAGAAAGCCATTTTCAATTATTTCAATACAGCAGATAAGAACTTTCTCACAACAGGATATTTTTTCCCCATCTGGATTTTTTATGATCTCCAAGAAATTAACTTTCTTAGAATAAATGAGTACCGGTACCAAAGACCAGAGATGCACTATGCCCCCTGTAATACAAACAGGCTTTGGCAAAGGCAAAACCAAAACCACAACAACCTGCCAGCTACTCCTCTTTTGAAACCCCACCTCAGGCATACCAAGAAGCTACCAGAGAGAATCAAGATTTATTTGTCCAGCAACTTTCTGATGCAGATGGTAGTCCGGAAGATATCTGAGTGGACTCTGAACTGCACACACCACAATATTTTGCCGAGTTTGCTTGCTTGCACTTTACTTATGAGTACAGTTGTTTGTTACTGATGGAATTTTTCCTTTTTTTTTTTTAAATTTTTATTCTTTATTTTTAACCCAAGTATGTTGACAGAGGTACTTAATGAGATCTCTGAGCTGTGGCTATTACATTATATTTACTTAAGGTCTTATTTATCATTTAAGAGCTTTAGCAGCTGATCTGCCTTTACTGAGGTTTATCTTGCTTGATATCTGTAGGTGGATAGGAAGCCTAAGATCTTCTATTGGCTTCCTAGATACCAAAGCTGAGCTATAGTTCCAAGAGCCACCATAAGGACCTGAGGACTTCCTCTTCAAATCTAATCACCCCAACTCTCAAGGCTGACATTTCACAAGGCAACAAGCACAGTGATAAATTTTGACACATGTAACTCTCAGACTATTCACCAGTACAAACACATACAACTGTGATGCAGCAGTGTGGATTTTAAGTGTGATATCTGCGCATGCCATTTTCCCCACTGTGCTCTCTGCCTCTGCCACAGTTTTGTGTGAGTTACTTGAGGAGTCATTTTCGACAAACAACACTAAATTTTACACAGCCTGTACTGGTAATATATTTAAAATAGTGATTTAAAACAATGGGGGCCTTTACAGACAATGTCATTATACCTAGTAAACCTACTAATCTCATCTGTAAGAATGCATCTGTCCATAAAAGCCTAATGAACTGCTCTGGTGACTGCAGTGGCTTACAGACAGACACCTTCAGAAAAGCAAACACCACATTTTGATTAACAGATTTTAGACTATGTTCAAGAAATACCTAGGAATCATTGAACTGATTCGAAGGCACCAGGAAAGGTAAAGTACACGCAGCACGGCTAGGCTTCATAACATTATTCAAGGGTTTGTACCTCTGTAGTTCAGTGATGTTCAAATGAAGGGTAAAAACCTCAGAGCTGTAGATGATGTGCGGCCCTATTGTCATCTTTAATACCTTTCTACAGGAGCAGGAAACTGAGGTGGAAACTGGACTCCTGGCTACAGGCCTGTAGGACACAAGGAAGAGTTAGTTATCCAGAAGGGCACATAAGCATGTGCTTAACACTAGGCATGTGAATGCCCCAAATGCATAAAAGCTCACATGCCAAAGTTAGCAACATTGCTGTAGCCAAGCTGTGCTGAGAGTTAAGCGTGCACTTAAGAGCTTTGCTGGACGGCAGCCATTTACAGATGTACAATCAGTACAGAGACATGTAGGCAGAGACTTCCTTTAATGGGTCCGCCGAATTATCTTCTTGAAGATACATACTTGGTTATTTCGATTAACATATTTATAAACCCAAATACTCCTCTCCTGATTACATCTCAGACACTAGCACATGTCTCATTTTGCCTGGAGTCCTTTGTTTACCACACTTCTTCGAAATTCAGGGCCAAACAATTCAAAAATCAAATGCAAAAAGCAGCTGGAATCTGATAATGCAGAACCCTCCCAGTTTCTCTTCCCCTCTTGCTTCATCCTTCATTGTTTGCTTTGAAGATGCTGATAGATGCTTGCCTGCATGTAATGATAACTACTAACAGCAGCCTGATGAATAAGAGAAGAGAAAGTTGAAGAAAAACAATAGGAAAGGCATTAAGGGCACTAAGTCGTTCTTTCTGGGATGGGCATCAGACATATGCTTGCTACTCCAGTCACAGTGCAATCAAAGCTGTCCTGTGCCACTGCCAAAAACTGCAACAGGTGCCAAAAGATTACAGCATTGGTTAAATCCACTCCTAAGGCACTAGCTCAGGGACTGATCCAAATCCCAGAAGCCAATGAACGTCTTTCNGGGGTGGCGGGGGGGAAAGGGCGGGACACAAATAAATTCAACTGCCAGGAGGTAATCCTCTGATTTCGCCCCTGCAAGTCTGGACCGATGCCAAAGCCACACACAGCCTCCCAAACACATTTGTAAGGTAATTAATATTTTATATTGACAACAGTAAGAGATCTTCATTCACAAGGAACTACTAAGACAGTTTCTGGTTCCATTCTCCCCAGCACATTACAATGACAACGCCATGCCAGCAGCAGCCACATGGCCTAAAGGTGCCAAGCTGGCAAGGATACTCTCTCTCAGCATTTGGCATCTAACCCCTTGGCAAACCCCTCAGCAGTTGTGCTTGGCTGCTTTCGGATCCGTCATGTGGTTAGGCTGCTGATAGCATAGGAGGGTGCTGCGTCCTCTGGGCACCATTTCACTTTAACACCTGTCTGATTCAGAGGAATGTGCACACATGGAGAGCAAGATCCCCGCACAAATCCTCCCAGAGACCCAGAGCACATGCTCCATTTGTTACTGAAAGGGGTCGTTTCCTCAGACCCACAAGTGCTTTTTTTTTTTTCTTCCCCCTCCTCTTCCCCTTCACATATCTGTATACAGCCCTTAGAGGGTCCTACATCCTGCCATGCATTCCACATGTGTTGGAGGTTTGCTTTGTGAACCAGGAATACAAAACATAGCCTTTTTGTATATAATGAAATCTCATATTTTACTGTGCTCATATAAAGCCATTTCTTTGTGAATAAGACTTTTTTATTTGTGACATTTTAACGATCTACAAATGTTTGGTATAGATGAAAGGAAATGATTAGTTCCAGGTCACCTTGCAGTAATACTTTTTGATAGGCACCATAATTCCAATTAAATTGAGTAATAAAGGAGGGGGGAAACCCTTCAAACATTTAAAGTGCCACTGAAGCAGAAATATTTTAAAAGGAAAACATAAAAACAAGCATACATCATTTACCACCAGCCACAAAATATCAGAGACGAGCATAGATAAGAAAATGCAAAGCCTTTTCCACTAGGGACTACTTAAAAAAATGTGCTGCTTACAACATGCAGACTGTAAGAATATAACTCTGTGCCCCACAAACACCATGCATCCTTGTAGTGAATACAGCAAGTTTTCATGTCACAGGATTGGGTCTGACTTGGGCCACAAACTTCGTGAAATAGTCCCAAGTCTGGTCCCTCAGAGGTACTTGTCAAAAATCACAACTACCATCCCAAACTTGGCAGCGGGGCCCAGGAGTGCTACAGCAGAGGTGTGGTAGGTGTGCAGAGAAGCGTGTTGAGACCTTGCATAGCACCTCTCCAAATCTGTGCCTGTCTGAAAGCGCTACAATCCACCTCACATTTGCATGAACAATGGCCTGCACTGATTCATCCAGTACATTCTGACACTTTTGAGTGCAGTTATCTTGGGATCAGACGCTCTCTAAAGCCTGTGAAATAAATGCAAGTCTTCGGTTGCTAAGCTCACCATCACAAAATAACTGCTATCGCTCACTCTAGAGGGAAGTCTCAGTGTACCCATTTCACCCCAACTGGAACGTACAAATAAAAGCCAGGACTCCTGTGTTCTACTTCAAGCCATACCATTTGCCTGTCACGTTGTTACCACGATTTTTGTTTTGCATCAAGCTTATGGCCCACAGACACCAGCCAAGGCCTCCCCGTGCCAGGCACAGCACTAGCACAGAACACAACACAAACTGCACGTAATTTTGCACCTATCAGCATTCCTATGTTTAGCCATCCGAGTTATTTTTTATAAATAAAGTTTAAAAAAAAAGCACAAACAAAACCCAAATGACTACTAAGTATTTGAGATCCTTGTACTAAAAGTAATACAAGCTTAAACATAACTTCACAATCGTCTGCCCACAAATAAAAAAAATGAAGTTGCTTGAACAGAAGATAAGACAGTGTTTACATAATTCCTCTTCTCATACACTACTCTAGCATCAGGTGAGCAATTTATTTGGTTTTGAGGGAGCTGGCTTTGGGTTTTTTTTGTTGGGGTTTCTTTCCTTCTTCAACAGTTCTTCACTATTTATTAGAGAGAAAAAAAAAGTTCTCTCCCCCCTGCTCTGAAACACATGCTTTCTTCAGAACACTAGGGTGACATACAGGATGGACACCGGGACCATGACAAATTTAAGATCCAGCATCTTGGAGGCTTTCCTGGCCACAAGCCAAACCTTTCTGGAATGGAAAAAGCTTTTCAATAAGGCATCTTCAGTAACAAATTCAGTATTTAACCCTTAGGAGGTAAGGAGATATCCCAACCTAAAATTATTATAGTTACATATAAAAACATTATTTTAGATCATTTTTAGGAGTTTCTGTACTTACATTATTTTCCATTTCTTTTTCTCTGTGACCTGGGCAGTTGATTCCATTGTGATTAAAGCACCTGGCTTTTGGAGCAAGGGAGACGAAAAATAAGTACCAAATAAACATATAAAACTCTCTAGCAACATTCCTGGAATAGTTTTTCTGTAAAGTACATGGCATGTTCAGAACACATGATTCTGTAGTACAAAGATTTTATTGGCTTCGCTGCTCAGTGTGGTCATCTCAGATTCATGCCAAATAAACCTACCACACCGTATCGTCATTTATTTTCCATCTCTGTGTACATATATACTCTTTCTAAAAAGCAAGTTCCCAACTCCTGCACAAATTCACAAGCTGAATGCGTGTTATATCATCTTCCCTTGAAAATGATAACCTAAGAACAGGGCACTGTATGTTACTCTTGGCAACTAAAGTGGGAACAAGTAAGCACAGGACTTCAGAAGAGCCAACAAAAGAACAACAGCCAGGGAGGAGCATTTGCCTCTGACAGGTTCCTTGCACCTCCTTTCTGCAGCAACCTGGTGTTCGGTACCAGCAGCAGTCTCAGTTGGACTGAGCCCTGGAATGAATGCACCATAGAGCATGGCTTGTATACAAGTTATGTGGAAGGCCAAGGAAAGAAAAAAAGTTTAATGTCAAAGTCAGAAAAGCCTCCAAGTTTCAATTACACATACGTAAACCTTCTACATGAATAGACCTTGCCAGATGTTTCCTTATCATAATACACTTCCCCTTATTAACATGACTAAATAAATACAACTTGCCCAAATCAAGTCCTGACCATTTTCTCATTTTAAACTTAATGAATTTTCTCGGGTTTATGCACTTTTTCAGCATGCAATCTAAAGTCGAGAGCTTCTTCATGAGAATGTGCCTGATTGGGAAATTTATTTTTTTAAAAACGGTTATTGTGCCATGACACAAGGGTAGAACACTGTTTTAAAGGGCTGCTGACTCTGGACAATTTATATGCTAATTTCAGAAATGATTCCTCCTACATTAAATAAGGAGCTAAGGAATGTTCCAAAGGTCTAGACAGACCACACCATTAACAGATTGGGTAAATCAACGCTAATACTGCCCACAGCGTATTACACCGTGTGAACTTTCTTCACTGCACACACTTTACTAATTTTAGTTCCACGTGGTTCCTCAGCTGACTGGCCAAAATATAAACTACACCAGCTCCCTAAAGCCTCCCTATGCCCATCTTGACCTTGGACTTGCCTTTAATATTAAACTTGAGGAAAAAACTGAATGGTCATACTTTTTTATTCAGGGTACATTTATAAATGGTTTATAAAGGGTTAACAAATGATTAATAGATTATGAAAATGTTAAAAAAAATATGGACAGCTATGAACAATAAGGATAGCTGTTACACACCTAATACTAAGCGATTAGTTATTTAGGAAAGTACAATGCAGATCCATACACTCTAGCCCAAACTCCATCAGCGTAAAGGCTAAGTCTGGCAAACAATTCAGATATCTTCAAACTTGTTTGAGCACTGACAAATCCTCCACAGCATTTATTAGCAGTGTTCTGAGGCTATTATTGATTTAAAGGACACGTCAAATCTGGCTCTAAATTTAGACTTTGTACAAACAAGCTGTTATAAAGCCTTAGAATAACAGAAAGATTTCCAGTTTTTATTTTACTTCCAATAAAAATTATCTTTAAACAAATTCTCATATGGCATATGTAATCCTAACAATGCAGAACTGAAAAACTCAAAAGGAAACAAGCATCACTAAATCAAAATAGAAGGATCATAAAATACTAAGATCAACTGAATTTTTAAAATTCCTTCTGTTTTTATATCTTAGCTTACTAGCTACGCTGCTGAAACAAGGCATTGATGCAAAGCATGATGCTGAGTCTAATTGCTTAGTTGTCACAGGCGGGGAAAAAAAAAAAGAAAAAAACAATCTCACTAGTGATGAAATTTTGGGTTTAGAAATTAACTCAAATCAGCATCCAGAGCATTTACAGCATCTTGTGCATTATCAAGATATTGCAAGTTCTTGCAATCTCACTTACTGGTAAACTCTAAGGTATGAAATACAATGAGGTACCTTCACCTGACAAAAATCTGTTTTCTTTTCAACTGAAGTAAGAGCCTCCAATAGACTTTGTTTTCTTTCTTTGTTGGTTTTGTTTTTTTTTTTTTCCTTCTACTTAACTGTCTGAGGATTATACCAAATGCAAGCTACTCACAAGTAACACAATATCATAATACCTTTCTTAACAGGCAGTGTCGCATTTTGGGGACACAGAGTTGAATATTAAGTCAAAAGAGCACTGGGCATGCACCTCCTCTCATTGAATTCAATAGCTGAACTTCCACTGAGTGCCAAGGAATTGGATTAGGTATTCTGTTTACAGCGTGGGTGCCAGCAAACTCTTCCCTCCCATCACACACACACACACCCCCCAACTAATCAGTGCACTACAACATACTTATATCATAGGAGCTATCTCTCAGTAAACTACAATCAGTTATGAAGCGCAGCTTTCCATAAACCAGTACAAGCAGGACCCCAAGACCTGAAACAGCTAATATATCACACACAGCCAAGAACACCCTTTGCTATACATCAGACACCTCAGTCAAATGACTGCTGATAATGATCAATGATGCTAAATTGGCAGCTGGGCTACTGGAAAAATTCCAAACTTCACCTTCCAGCTACAGGAATGAGGAGCATATATGTGAACATGATCTTTGGCAGGGAAAGGTACATTGTTTCACTGCTGTGGGAAAAATGCTTAATGCTCAAACATTTCCTTAAAATAACATTACAATGAAACATTAGAGGTAGGATTATTAACGATAATCAACTTTCCTGGCTAAATGAAAAAATAACTCCAAACCCATCTCCAATCTGCGGGAAAAAAAAAAGTCTAGTGTTTCATGTCCTTGCTTTTTTCTGAGCACTTCAGCAGAGACACTTACTGCAAAGAGAATAGGCCCTCATGCGCTTTGGTTCTTGAAACTCAAGAAAGTTCCCAACTTACCTATTCTTTTTCCCTATCAATGAATGAGGAGAAGATTAATCAAAATTTTGATGTTAGACTATAACACTTCTGAGATACTGAAAACAAGAACCCTTACACCCCAAATTTATTTCTGAATGGTGAACCTTGTCCAGGAAATAACGTGTCTTGAAGAGAGACACAAAATGTATACAGCTTTAAAAAGGATTTGGGGATGTCAGAAACCAAAGCTGTTGCTGAAGTCCATGACATATAGAAAAACCGAGCTGGCTTTATAATCTTTGTGTCAAAACCATTGCCATAAAGTATTCCATTGCCTTACATCAAGTCAGGTCTTCCCCTCAAACCACGAGGTACGCCACCACTAACCACGCTGGAGTTTTGCTATTGCTACCATCGGGGTAGTATCTCACCTTGCACCCACAACACAGGAAGCACTGAGGAGGCACTGTATGCTATGGGAAGCCAGGTTCAAAAAAGTATGTTTGTTGGATATTCTGTCTTTCATGCTTTTCCCAAGACACCAATAAAAACCTAGTACAATGATAAGAATGTTGCTAAATATTCATAGAGATATGCTTCCTGAGAAACCACTAGTAAAGCACATGCAGACAGATGTCTGCTATTGAGCACATACATGCATACATACACATAAATATATATATAAAAACACCCTATGCTTCTCAACAGAACGAGTAGTGATCCCCAGTCAGAGATCATTCAGAGGCTCTCACTCAGCGCTGTCCACCCAGTTTAGAGCCACCTTTCTCCCCCTCTTTCTCAGTTTCTTCATCTCAGCTTCATTCCATCATCCTTTACCTCCTGTCCAGGTTCAGCCAGCTCCTTTCCTTCACCAATCCACTTAAGGTATCTTCCGGGGGAAACTGTCTCAAAAGGAAAAAAACCAACTGAAATTAATGTTATTTTATTATACCATTACTTCTCTGTATGTCCCTTTCCTTATGCTGCCTTTTTAGATTAAAGTTTCTTTAGGACAGGGATTCTTTACCGTTCTGCATACTAATACAACACAGCCCAAGGCTTAACCAGCCTCTAGTCACTACCATAAGAAGTTGAGCATAAAAAGAAACTGCCTTTGCCATTGGTAAATGCTCTCCAGAGTGATATCAATCATATTTATCCATCTTTGCAAAAGGAACCCCAGAAAGCACATAACAAAACATGCCAAACATTACAGAACCTAAATCACTAATTCTTTTGAAAAATACTCATTTAAAAAAAAATTTATACCATGAAAAGTAATCACACTTTTATTCTAGGCATCTCTGAAATATTAAGTCATGGTGGCAAATTTGTTTTTCTTCAAGTCTTGCTCATTTATCTCTTCAGGGTACCTAGGACTAATTCATACCTGTTCACAATCACTCCTTTCTCTTCATTAAACTGCCTGGATACAATTAGGAAAACATTCAATTTGTAAAAATTGTCCTATGAGAGACCGTATTTGGATGTAGAAGAATTTCAAAAGACTCAGGAAGACACCCTGAACATCATTTTAAAAAAAACATTTCTGAACATGTTCAGCATCTAAATATTTTTTACTGATAATTTTATAGCAACAATTTACTTCATTTTCTCAGTGGCAAAGAACTTGGAAAATATGAACACAGCTAGGCTATAGGTATTGCTTTTAGTGTCAAAAAAAACCCACACAGTGACATTCTCTGCCATTTTCATAATACATCACATGTCTGACCCAAGTCCACTGAAACCAGTGGAAATCTTTCAGACTTTTCAGTCTTTAGAATTTCTATAGAATCAAGAAACAATTCCCTCTTCTGCAGAACAGCTCAAAAGCAACTTACCCACAAATTCTGCAGAGTACTAGATGAATTTCTACCACTCTTAAGAAAGCAAGAACTCAGAATCCCAGCCTTCTAGTCGGGAAAAACATATTGGGGTATTGCAAGGACTAACCCATTCTGAGATGCCAAAAGGATCTGTTTTCTTTCCCATGAAGCTCAGGTTTCCACCTTTGGCTACGTTCTCAGAATACAAAGTCCTGTTTTTAACCCAACTCAGTAGGGCATGCAACAAGGAGAGCGGAAGAACTTCCCTGAGCATGCACTGAGCATTCAGGCAAGGCTGCTGTAGAAAGAGACATCAGTTTCAGATCAAGACTAACCATTACAGCCACCTTATCTAAACATCTCCCTCTGGCAGACCTAAAAAAAGCTTAAAACGGCACATTCCAGAAAGGCATCCACCTGGCAGCTCAGAAGTAAAACAATAACGCTTCAAAATGCCATACTGCTTGAAAAGGGACATCTGAAGTTTTTGCTGTGAACATTACCCAGATATGGAGAGGATATACCTCCTAGCTTAGTATGGTATGCAGCATACATCATGCATTCAGAAAGCACAGAGTGTTTTAGATCTATGGACAAAACCTGTCAGGAATAGTTCTTTCAGGAGGGGAGTTTGAGTAGTTTATCTGTGAATTTAGGCCAAGTTAAGTAGGTGATAAATCCTTCCGCCCTCTGCCTGTGAATTGAGGGAGAGGAACCAGACAAAATGATGGAAACATTATTTTATGAATAATACATAATAATTGATTTCCTTTTATATAAGACGACATGAAATTCCAAAGGTCTGTGGTACACTAGAAGAGAGGCATAAACCCCTGATTTGTAATTGGGCCACCAACTTAGCACTGAACGAGGCTAATGAATCAGGACTTACACAAGAACATTCAAAATGCTGAAGAAAAAGAAGCACAGTTGCTTCTTTGGGCATCTATGATCATATTTTAACTGAAATGTCCTAGACTGTATTGCAGAAGAATTCACGGTATTAATGGAACCACATGGATTATTGACAGTTATTTACCACGTGCAGAGATAACCGTACCACTACCCGTCAACATTATAGCTCATACGCAGCGTAGATTCAAGCAAATTACTCTACAATTTTTACATTTCAGTTTTCCTGGGAAATCACTTCCACCATGAGGACAGTACACATACTAGGACACCAAGGCACCTCAAACTGCCAGATGCCATTAGTGTTCATATGGTGATATGTACATTGCTTTCTTGTCTACAGAGTTGTCACTTCATAATAACTGCATCTCACCTCGAAGTGCCCCAAAAACACAGGAATGCCTTGATGACTTAGGTTGCCCTTCTTCAAAATGACAGTACCTTCTTTCCTCTTTGCTTGCTCAGGAATTTTTGTACTTTCCTAACTGCACAGTCTGAAGCTTTCTAGCTAAAATGAACTTTCATTAAAATAGGCAAGTCACTGAGCCTAAAAATCACCCTTTTGAACATGTGAAGTGTCGATGCACTTTTGCTGAATCCAAGGCAGATCCAAGGGAACCTTCAGGAATTCCTGCTAGCATTACTAGCAGATCTGACCTTTGGTTGCATTCGCTGAGGCTGTAGGGACTCTACACACCAGTCAGTGCTTATCTTACAGATCCTCATGCTATTTTGTTAACATGATGTTTTTATGTCTCCTAGAGATTTGCCCTAAGATAGCAGCCTTCGCGACAGCCTATAGAGGTACACATGCAATTACCAGCCTGCAAACTGCCCTTTTCCACCCACTGAAAACAATCAAATATCTTTGACACAGGGAAGCTTAACTGGGAGGAAATGGTGGTTATCCTCTTGAAGTAACCCCTAGAGAAGACGAGAATGTCATTGTAAACTTGTGGGGAAAAAAAGTTTTTCCATTGTCAGCATGTAAAATAGGCACAGGACAATAGGCACTGTGGTTTTTCTGCAATCAGGTTGACAAATCCCGGAATGGGAAGAAAATTAAAGCCAGGGGCAATTTGTTCCAAAAAACTTTTAATTAACTACGGGTTACAAAGTTGAGATTTAGAGAGCTGACTCCTCAAAGAGACAGAAGCAGCACACATAGTCTTGAAAAAGACATGAAACATCAGTACTAGGACAGTTATAATGGACTTCTAATAAATAGCCTTAGAAGTTTTTCCAGTATCAGCCTCTTTCCTCAACCAGTGTCTGTCCAAAAGAAAATAAGAAAATTCTGCTACACATACTACAAACAAAAAATTGACAGCACTCCCGTTAGTCACCTTCATTTTCTACCACCAATTCTCTTAATCACCACAGGCTGACATAATCCCAAAGTAGCTTCAAATACATTCTCCACAGACAAAAAGCTCAGTGTTGTTTCTACCATCACGTTCTCGCCAACGACTGCATTCCCCATATGCACATTAGTGCCAAAGAGAGGTATCGTACGGGTTTGTACACTTGGCCTTCAGTACCATAACTCCTGTCATTTCCAGTCTACACCTTAACATTCTGCAAAAGTTAACACAAAGCATGGAAGCAAATAATCAAACACTGCATGAGGGGACATCTTCCCCCTGTATAGGCAAATACAAATAAGCACAGAGCTGTGTGGATGCAACAATTAACAAGGGAATTAACTTAAGCTAATCACAGAATGGTTGGGGTTGGAAGGGACCTCTGAAGATCACGTTCACCTAGAGCAGGGTACACAGGACTGCGTCCAGGCGGGTTTTGAATATTTCCAGAGAAGGAGATTCAACAATGTCTCTGGGCAGCCTGTTCCAGCAAGAGAAAAATGGCAGGGATGAACTGAATTCACTATAGTTAAATCACTGCAGATACAACGAACAAGATCATCTAATGTAATAACCTCATGACATCTGGTCCAAATACAAGGAATGAAGTCTCAGTGCCATCATACCATCATTGCCATCTTTCCCCATTCTCTGCTTTGTGCCTTCCACTAGGCAGCTCCCTTGGCTGTAACATCTACCTCCTAATTGCTCCCTAAGTGATGTCGTAGCTTACATTTCTCACAAAAAGCACATTACTTCACTACTGACAGAGACGTGCTCATTTTTGACCTACCAAATCAGTGCTGATGCCTCCAAGACTGCCCCCCCCTCTGTGTTACCACGACAGCTGAGATCACCTGAAACATCTGCGCTTGCTCTGACACCCTGCCCTCTCGGCTTCCCAAACACAGAGGCACAAACACACAAAGGTAAGGTCTCATCACAAAGGATCAAGTCCAGGTGCACTTAGTGAAGACTGAAATTGTGGCATTTGTTTCCTGCTTTGGGTTTTGCAGAGTTCACCTCCATGCCATGTCTGCTTGCTTGGAACGGGTGAGTAAAACTAAAGAAAACAATAACCAGACCTTCCTATAACTGAACAGATTGCCTTTCACACATTGTTTTTTGCCTAATTTTGTAAGCTTTTCAGGGCAGGGGACATCTGATGTCTGTGTCAACTGACGTGTTAACTTCTAATAACTGTGTCCAGCAGTAATACGTACAACCAACATAGTAATATAATTTTAGAGACAACTTTCTTCAAAGAGTTCCCAACAGTACTCCAAACACGGTGTAAAAATAGGCTTTATTAAGCTCTGCAGGAGCCAAAAGCCCTTATTCCTTGACGAGGCCATATGCCACCATTGAGCAAGGGTTTAAGGCTCCTAGGGAGCTGGGATCCAGGAAACACTGCCTCTTACTGGTATAAGATAATCACTTTTAGAGATGCAGGAGCAAACACTGAATTCTGAGCTCAGTGAGAGCTTGGAAATGGGGCAGCTCTTCTTCAGAGGGAATACCTTGTTTCTATGGGTTGTGGGCCTTGGCTTCAGCAGGGATACCCAAATCCAGCTGAGTCCTGAATCAAACAGAAATCAGCCTAGTTCAGAAAAACTCAGCATTACCAAGGCAAGATCTTGAGTCCAGACTGTAAGGATTTGGCAGCTCACATTCAGCTCAGCGCTCAGTAAGAGCTGTGAACCAGAAGTCCCTCCTTATTGCAGGGGCATGCAATTCTCAAGCCAGCCTGTCCATGATGCCTGTAGGAAGTCTGTGGGGGCATCCTCTTACACTTCCTTCAAAGTACCCTAAGTGTGGGCATTTTCCCCCAAACTGCTTATATGCTTATCTTCAAAATAAAACATAGCTCTGTAGCATAGCGTTGCACACATTGTAGTTCAACCTAGGCTTCTTGAAGGATTGCTTCCAGCATGAATTGTTAGTGGGACCTTCCAAACGCAGCAGAAATTAAAACCCGATGGTGGAATACTTCTCTACTGTTGCCCATTTTTACCTTTTTTATGCCCAGGCAAAGTAGCAAAAGAGAGATGTTAAATTCCTTTCAATCATTGAGTTCCCACATTTGCAGCGATACTGCCCATAAAGTATTAGATCGATAGCATTTCCACTGTGGTGATAGCAGAATGGGCAGTTAGAAGGTAAGATATTCATGATAGCAGCAACTCACAAACAACTTAGCAAAAGCTAGCAAACAAAGTTGTAACTTCATAATGTGTATGATGAAAAGGAAACATGCACGTTTGTATGTATGCATGCTACAGTTTGTGTCCTCCTTAAGGCCATAACATTTCTTTGTATGAACTACATCGTGAGGTGTACAGCATCAGCCCTCTCCAAGGCTGATGTTAAAGGAAAACACAAAACAAATAAAAACAAATTCTCTACCTCTTGACTGAAATGAACACACCCAAAATACACTTAGCTTCTAGTTCCAAAAAAAGGACAGTATTTTCAAAGTCCTTCAAGCACCATCCACGTTATCCAAAGAGACTCAATATTTACATGGGAGAATAAATATGGAGAGGTTGACTCCTTCCTAAAAGGATAATAAATACTAACTGTCTTGCTTCTCATACTTCTGTTACAAAGAGCCAGACACGACTAATAAAAATTATCAGTTTTGGTGAAAGTGGATATTGCTGGCCACTTTCACAGACCCACCTGATTCCTTCCAGCAGAAAAGTAATTTAGAACTATTACATGGCTTTATTCACACCGGCACCAAACTATGTATCTTAGGAACAAGCTTGAACTGTCAGGGATATAGGATCTAATTTGGGAGCTAGTAGTTGTAGTAATCACATTAAAGCTCCTCACTACTCTATCACAGAGCTAAAACCTGCAGACACCACACAGAGACATAGTTTTTATGTGTACATGTACATATATGTTTATACAAAAATACATATTTTTATATATATATACACACACACAGATATACACACACACATGCAAACACACTTTTGGAGACAAATCTCCTGTCTCAAACACAGAGCGCTCTCTCACCATAGATACCATTCTGAGATCTCATTTTCAATTACCTATATCAAAATTATGCAGAACTACAGTTCCTTCTGCCGTTATTTTATTGGGAGGNAGGGGGGGGGAATCAAGTTAAAATAAAGGCAGCACTTAGAGCTGAAGCGCTTTGCATACCTGTGGTGCCTTGGCCTCTGTGGAACATGGGACATCGCCGCCCCTCTTCACCTGTATGCAAATGGCCCCAGTTCTTTTTATCATTCTGCCACCAGAAGCAAAACTTTATCTGAATTCTCAGTCACAAAAACATTATTGTGCTCTGGCAGTTAATTTTTACTGGTTTACAATCTACTTTCCTTTACACAAGAGATAATGCCAGCTAACCACAGCAAACCTTTCACACAGCTGTTATGCTTTATAGTTGATCAAAGCATTGATTTCGCAGTATTATATCAATGCCAGACACGCTGATTCCCCTCACTGTTTTCACTCAGGGACTGTTCAGTTCCTTTCTTTGGTCTCTTCACAAAGCACAACTTGTTTTAGTCCTTACTACTACATCTAAATTAAGCTTGCAATGGTATATAAACACAAGTGGTAGCCCATCAGGTTTAAGTGAAAAAAGGAAATGCTGTTACTTGTATCTTGAGATTCACCCCACCTATAATTAAGTCTTCAAACATTTAAACGCTTCAGCTTTCCCTGCAGTAAAAATATACATTTGTAGATTGCCGATTTAAAGAAATTCAAGAAACTAGCAAAGAAGTTTTTGTCAATGTGTAATTGCACACAAGAACAAGCTGCTCAGTTCTGAAGAATTTGCCCAGATTGCTAGGGCAGCAACATGTGCATCTGCCAAATTAGTGTAATTTAACATTTGCAAGACCAGTTTATACAATGACTTAATTTGAAATGTGGTTTACATTTTCAGTTATCAGCTTGAGATGGTATAAAAGACCCTGACTGCTCAACGGATGAATGCTCAGTTGAGAGCTTATTGTCACAGAGGAACCACAATTATAGGTTTAAAGGAAGCCCAGCAGTACTTGATTTATTTTCACATATTTCATTATTATTCTTGCTTTGGCACAGAAGATGTAGCAGGATGTCCCTGCCACCAGAACATACAGGTCCTGGAATATACACTAAAAACCTAAAGAAAGAAAGAATTAACTTTTTTTCCCCAAGAACCGCCTACAAGAAAATTTGATCGTGTTGAAATTTAGAGGTTATTTTCAAAATGTTTTGTCCACTGCTGCTCTCTGGGGTTCTCAAAGATCAGAGATTGTTTTGAGACTCATTAGCAGTTAATGGTATTTAACTATATTTCATTCAGATGGGACAATGGAACTGGATTTGACAGTTTGTAAGAAGCTTCGCTTTCTTACTCTTACATTTTCATACTCCAAGCACAATGTAGAAGTGTTCCAGATACAAACGTTTTGGTACAAACAGATGTGTATTACTGATAATTCACTGCCTCAAAACATACCTTCTTACGTTTTGCCATAGAAACCAAAACCCGATTGTATTCCAACCCCTTAATTCAGGCCCCAGCACTTAACTATGCTGAGAATGTTCCATTAAGTGCATCCAGAAGTGCTGATTATACAGCCCAACCTGTACGGCCGGAGTCTAAAATGGGGTCTTGAACTCCCTCTGCTGGCTAAAATCACAACTAGAGAATTTAAAAAATCCTGTCATACCCAAAAAGAAGAAGAAAAACAGTATTTAAATAACTTTGGAAAATGAAATAAAGACAATTTTTATATCTTCTTTTGGGATTTTATTTTTTTTAATCGTCCTGGTTTTTAACATCATCTTTCTCCCTGCTTCCCCGTTTTCTGTAATAGTTAGGTTTGCAATTCAGCTTACAAATAAACACCAAGTACAAACTCAAAGGTAAGCCTTAGGTCCTCTATATGTCTGTGCTCTCCAACTTCTATAATCCTCACACCTCCTTTCACACCCTCCCAAGAAGCACTCTCCCACCCCCCCACCACCTTCTGCTGTCCACAGCTGGCCTCTCCTCTCCACCTCACTGGAGGTGATGGACACCTTCAGTGCTGCTGCTTCCAGGAGAAGGACTGTCCTGGGCTCCTGCCTCTCCCCTGGGCAGGGGAAAGAGGCAAGGCTGCCCCTCTACATGGCTGCACTTGCCCCTAGGCTTTCCAGCATTCAGATGCACCCCTGCTATCCAAAGCCTACCAAACTCTGCAAGCTGGTGTCTCAAAGTAACATCACAGCACCTGAAAGGAAAACTCCTGATCTCCCTGTTCACTGCTCCTATGAAGCATTGGTCTGACTGGGAAGCTCTGGAGATGAGTCCTGCACAAATGATTTCCTTCTTAAGCAGTGTCAACAGATCACAAAGAGCATGGTATCTGTGACGAGGCAGCCAACCAATATAATGAGAGGACCTTTACAGGAAAAGGTGGGACAACTGCTGGAAAGAAATCCACTGTCATAGCAGCAGATTAAGACGTCTTTGCCAAGGATCAAAATTACAACTTTAGGTCAAGCTTAGTGGGGAGAATGGTCTACTAGAGGTAATGAAGCAGCAAATGTAGGATTTCAGTTCAGTCCCCACTCCTAAGAGAAATTCTTGTGCCCAAAGCCATTTTGTCTCCGTTCCTTCTCCGAAAAACGTTCTTTCCTTGTCTTCTTCCCTTCATCTATTTTGACTGCAAGAGATTAGATCTCTGCGCCAAGGAGCTAACAGAGCAGACTCAGTGTCCCCCCAGTGCCTTCCGTGATAGGTCGCACAACTCAGCTTTTTAAAACTTACTGCAAAAGTATTTTTAGAGCACTGTGTCTGACCCACCACAATCTTCCACAGAAGCATTCATTTTTAAGTCACAATTAACCAGCTAAGATGATATAGCACAGTTAGAAAGATTGTGCAGTGCTGTGACCATAACCCTGTAGAATGACTCAAAACATATGGCAAAGCCAACTGCGTTAGTCAGAGGGCTCCAGTCCCATTAACCCCACTGGTAAGCCCACCTCTGCAGTAAGGTACTTCCAAATTCAAATGGCAACATTTTACACATATCTTATTTGAGCCTGAACACCATCACAAGGTACAAGAGAGACAATCTGATCTAATGATACAATAGTCATCAAAGCACGGGAAGGTAGTTCCCTTAATCATATAATGTAACAGCGGAGCCATCACCAAAGGCTATGGAAAAGCAGTGTCAAGGAAGGTCATGGGGCACCATAACACGCCTTGATGGTCTCACGTAAGGGCACAAGCCAGTGTAAATTTGCTGGGGAAGAAAGCAACTGTAGCAATGAAATAGCAGAGCTAGATCCTCGCAAACATTCCACAGAGAGTTTGTTCCATAAAATGATACAGCACAACGTTCTGTAAAACATTAGTTCTGTTTTCTGGTAAGTCTGTTAGCATACTAACACACTGGTGGCCACAGAAAACGTAGCTGTAACATAACGTAGCAGGCACAAACCTTGCAAAATTCCTTCTTATACAATGAAATTGCCTTCCTCTCAGTGGGACTCTTACATATATTGATGGGTCACAACCCTTTTTATCTGAACCACTATCTTATCTATATGGGATTTACTTCAACCCTTCCTCAGTTAGTAAACTAGATGTTGTCCTCCCCAAACACCTGTTCATGAGTGTCTGGTGAAAAGCCAGGTAACACCCCCCTCTGTGCAAATCAGAAATCACACGCACAAAACTTTGGGGGAGAACTGAATATAAAGTGCTCCAGATCTAAATTTCACAGTGGCCACCTATACAATGCAGGTGAGTTTTAAAAAATTTAAGCCTGAACCCGAACCTTCAGCCCACACTTCACTTTCCAATATCTGCACAATTAGGAAGTACAGGAGCCTGCTTTACAAATCTCCGGAGGACTATATCAGGGTCACTCAGGAGACGAGAAGAGAACCGAGGACTTTGGAAAATGTCAGAGGCAAAAGCTTAATAGTCACTGTGGAGGGTCTCAGTCAAGCAGATGTTTCAAACGTGTGCCTAATTTTAAAGTGCTGAGTTTGATGGCAGTAGATATTACAGTGGGCACCAACCCAAGACAGAGTTAAGGAGGAAAGGCTAGACGACAAAACAGGAGGAAAAGCAGTGCATGAAAAACATTTTTTCATGTGCTCTATTAGTCTATGTAATCTACCCTAGAGAGGCCCCAGCGAGCAAGTTCACTTCAGACCTCAATTACAACATGTGGGCGACTTTATTGCCCAACAAAAAGTACATTAGACATTTATGATCTCATTTTATTAAATTCTCCTACTTATGACGATCACTATTGGGTGTGTATGGGTGTGAGGTTAATAGAAAAATCTATACTATATTTGTATATTAACAAGACTGAAAGCTCAACTGCATGGCAGGTGTTGCTGTGGCCACATGTTTGGGTTATTGATTAAACAACTCCTATCAAAAACTGGGGTCTATCAACCAAATCTACAGCAAGAAAGGCAGGTGCTTTTCCTGCTGATCTAGGCTGAGGGCTCTGATTGAATTACACCAGGAAAGAATAGCTTCGCTTTCTTCACGAAATCTGATTAGAGAGAGAGGTAACACCTTACACAATATGGTGAAGCTTAAAGGACAATCTGCTCCTCTTATGGCCCCTTCTGCTGGCTACTTTGATCTAAGTTTTATTGTCTGGGTTTAACACCTTCACCTTTGATTTTACAGAGAACATCTTTAGAGCCATTTTTCTATACCAAGTAATTGTTCATGGCTTTTCAGAGAAACCACCAATTATCCAGGATGCTGGAAACTAAACACTTGTAGTTTTGGTCAAATACAAGATTATTCTCACTGGTATTAAACAGGTAAGGGAAGACACATTAAAGACTTAAGTTTTACGTTCCAAGATCATTACTTAATAAATAAGAGCACTAGCAACAGCTCAGCACACTACGCGTGGAACCAATTCATTCCTAAACGCAAGAAGGAGACCTAACATAATGAAATAATACAGGGTAGACAGGCTTTCCGGCTCACCTCAGTAGGATGCATGTTGTACAAAGTCATTGTTACACTACCGCTACCCAGTTCAACGCTATAGTGTTACAGTTTTGCATCACACACAAAGTGGTAATTCTTTTCTGGAAATTAACAGAACCCAGTCTGATTTCAGCCAGAATCCTACACAATAACCCTAACTTTAAGACCAGAAGGGATTTTGATTCTTACACTTACCTGATGTGACAGGCCCTGTAACATAATCCTTACAATTAGACTCAGTAATTTCTGCATCCAGCCCGGCAACCTGTAGTCATATTAGAGATTATATTTCACATTACACACACACACACCTGCTATACAATGGAACTTGCTCTTAAAAATGCACTCCATTTTCTATTTTGATGTGAATTTCCATTCTTTCAAATGCTGATGAACCTTTGTCAGCGAGATCATGCAGGGCACAATTGGCCTCTTGGACAGTTTTCCAAATTCAACATGCTGTTGCAAGCACTCACCAGCTCTGAAAAGTCAGACCGTTCGCTCACCTCAAAGAACAAAACACAAGCAGTACAAAGGAAGATGAGGCTAACAAAAAACTCAAGCATTCTTGAAGCGAGTGTCAGGTCTGACAAATGAAAATTGGAGCTGTCAAATAACTGCTGTTCAAGATGGTCATCCTGTATTTTTTCCTGTATTTTTGTAGAGCTACAGTAAAACCTTAATTACCGGAATCTAGCAGTTTACTCACACTTACTAAACTTCCAGCACATGTGCCAGCCTCAGAACCTCCCTACTAAATATTTATACATCAGATGACAAATCAGTAGTAGTCCTCCCTCCCTTTTTGGTAAGGTAGGAAATAAGTTGAGTTAGAAGTTTAGAGGTTCCAGGATTTTTTCGGCAACTTTAAAACAAAGTAAACAAAAAATTTACATACAAGGATAGGCAGTAGCAAAATTATAAACCAGTTGATGTGGAAATGTCAACATCATCTTATAAACATACAACTGAAGTTCACAGCTGTTGCAAAAAAAAGAAGGCAGTATTGTCTGTTAGCAAAAGGCCGTGAGCAGGAACTGCAGGTTTTATTCTTAACTCTCCCACGGATTTCAAGCTCAGCTGTGGGCAGATCACCAAATATCTCAGCTGATCATCTACAAAATAAGGATAGTAATATTTTCCTATCCCAGCAGGATGTTTTCAGGAAAGTACTTGGGAGGCACTCAAATAATGCAGTGATGGGGGCCTTGAAAGTATCTGTACAGAACAAAGACAACACCTGCTCAACTAGCTTAATGGAAAAAAGATGACTGAGACTGTTATAAGGAATTTCTAGCATTAAAGAAAAGGACAAGCTACAATTGTCTTCAGCTTAGAGCTCAAAGTTAAAAAAAAAAATCAGCATCAGTAAACCATTTTTTATCCAATTACTGTGGAAAAATGCTAAGTATAGGACTAGCTATGAAAGTCAAAGCAAATAAACTACACAAATGGCTGGAATTGTAAATCAGAGAAGACATTTAAGTTTTCCCTTATCATAGGTAACATGGGTAATTCATGACAAAACATCATTTTGTTACCTGTGTATATGATGGAGGTAACTGTAATAGCACAGTTTTTCCTCCAGAATTGCAACAATTTCAGTTAACTAAGACACTTCTAAAAAACACACATACTTATTATGCCTTGTGACTCCCTTTTATACACAGTCTTGAAGTTCTTCTCATCTTCTTTATAGGAGATAATGATAGGTGGCTCCTCCAGTAGTTTGCTGTACACATCACTATGTACTTAGTATTTGAAGAATGTCATCTCAGCCTTGAGGATTTTTCCTGAACATTTTCTCTCACTTTATGCTGGGAAAACAGTAGCTCTACAAATACAGAAAAAGATTTAAGTAGAGAATGAAATATGAAGTTTATGCTTAAGACAGTCTGAGGATCTGGTGTTTATTCCTGAATTAGCAACAGATGTCCCATGACCTTAGCTTCTTCATTTAGATACTCCATAATCTATTTTATCTTTAAAAAAAGTGATGGTATCCCTGGAAGATGCAGGAAAGCCCTTTTCACAGTTCTGAAACAAATTAGCCCGCACTTCTACAAACTGACCAATGATGGCGAGCATGCTTAAGCCTCTGGACCATCTCCTTTTCTCCCCATCAGAGTCTAAGTGCTCAATTCTCATTGAAAGGCTTCAGATCCTAAGCTGCCTTGGATCCAGTGAAACATCAGACCAATTTCAATTAACATAATCCCCAACAACACAGCATTACCTTTTGTAAGATTTTCTAGCTGCTTCTAGGAATTACATAGCATCGATCCCCTGGTAATAGCTTTTAAATTCATTCACCAAACCAAGTTTGATAGAAAAGCTAAAACGTCAAAGGTATAAGTGTCACGCATTTTGTGGCAACTGGTAGCAAGTAGAGCAGACTGCCCAAATTAAGTGTTCTCACCAAGGGAAAGATCAACTAATCTGATCTGCTCGGCTTGCCAGTTAAGCAAACACAAACTGGGAGAAGGGCAGCACGTTCCTCCTCTTGCCCAAAGAAGTAGGGGACGTAGAAATGAGATTGAAGAGAACCCAGCAGAGAGAACTGCATGGAAAGCTATAGGGAGATAGCGCAGGGACCAGGGGATGCTGGTTGAGTATTAGCAACAGAGCACATGCAACTAAATCTCATCCTCGTCTATAACGGGATGCTGAAGGAGCTTTTTTTTTTTTTTTTTTTTGCTATCCCTACTTGTAAAATACTTGCATGCTATAAACATTTGTAAGCCATTAGCTAGAACCAACAGCACATGCTGTAACAACAAAAGCTACTTTTGTTAAAGCCATGGGAATTCTTCCCAGTGAAATCACAGAGAGGTAGGCGGGACGGGATCTCAGGGACCTGCTGAGGCATCACCAAGTATGGGCAGGTTCACAAACATCCAGACGAAGCTGTAGCAGGTGACTGTCAAACCCCTCCTAAAAGGGCACTCAAGTGAAGGGGAGTCTGTGACCTCCCAGAGTACAGTGCTCAGAGCTAGGAAGCATCCCTCACATCTAACTCTTTTTGCCGAAATCCAAACTACAACTTGTCCTACAATCAGCACACAGAAATTACACAACATCAACAGTCACTCCTCTCAATCATTTACATATTTGAATATTGTTTAAAAAAAGAATTTGCCTATTGTTTGCCGGAACAAATTATCTCCTTTAAAGTTCTTCCCAACTCACACCTTCCAAATTTCTTAAGACCTCTATTACTGTCCTATAACAAATGCCTCCCCCCACCTGTTTATTTTAAAATGCAGGGCCCAAAACGGCAATAGTGGGGCCTGAAGGGAAGTACTATTACAAATTACAGCAAAGCTATTTTCTTTTGATCTCTTTCAGATGCCATTAGCTTGTTCAATTTGTAGTACACTATAAGCCCTGTAATATTTGTCTTCTAATACCACTTCCTCCCTGCTATGTAATTCTACACTTTGTGCTTCTAAACTGTAACAGTCCATATTTACCTCTTAAATTCTGCTTCAATAATGTTGGCAATTTCCTCTAGTTTATCAAGGTAATTTTGAAACACTGTCCTATATAGTGAAGTGCTTAGAGTTGGAATGGAAACCAAATCTTATCCCTCCACCCACAAATTATTTCTACCCAGAGTTCACATATCAAATGGCTCTGAATGCTTATAAAGACTGCAGACTAAGTCAAAACCATTTGATTTGTGGAAAACTTCCATCAGTTGAATGTACTTTTAATTAGACAAAAATCTAGTGAAAGAAAAAAAAAATCATTAACACCTACATAAAAAAAAGCAGGCAGACACCTATTTTTATTTTGTTTTCAATAAAAACCCAAGACAGATGGAGTACTGAAATGACTTCATCTGACTAAAGCACAATGCTAAACAACAGCAGAAGCCATGGTAACACTATGTACTGTTCATAATATACTGGCAGGTGAAAAGATAAGCCATCTAACAAGATAAGGGATACCTTTACTTCACATTTCAGAGAGAACTAATCTATACCCCGCATCAGTTTCCTATAGGCCCCATTTTTTCTTATAGCTTTGTACGTCTCTATATTTTTGTACACATTAAAAAGTGTTGGAGGGATAAAAAAAAGCACTAAAATGTCTCAAGAGATGTACAATATCACCACAACAAAGAGAGGCCAGGAAAGCATGCCTCATGCATTTTATTCACATAAACCCTTGACACCCAAGACAGTATTTCTTCCTTTGTCTGTAATTTCTACACAGTTACTACGTTATTCTACGTGCCCTATTTGCAGCTCTGACCAATATAAGCTTTTTAAGATTCTTCATAGTTAATTGTGCTTGTGACGTTCATCACTGTATTTCTGTATTTCTACTGAAAGAATCAAGGACACTTCAGTTGCATCCATCCTCTCCCTCCACTCCTAAATCTTTAAGTAATTCAAATTCATAGTAAATCAGGAAGGAAAAAAAATAATAATATCTGAGGAATCTCAAATTAGCCAACAGTCTGGTGATTAAGGCCATCCTTCAGAAGCTAAAAAAATCTGAGCCTGATTTAATAATGCAAGATGATCTTCCATTCGCTTTGGCCTTCACATGCTTTGCCTAAGCATCTGCAACAGCCATTGTCAGAGACATCAGCAAACTTAAGCCTTTGGCTTCACCCAGAATTGATTTTGTTCTGTTCTTAAAGGAAAAAACCATCTTCCAAACCAGAAACTGTTTCAAAAGAATGCCATGGACTCTGCTAAATTATGTGCAAAATCTGTCCCAGTTGAAATGCTATGAGAATGCAATAGCACTGATCTTCTCAGGAAAAAAGAGATGAAGGATTACCTAGTTTGCAGGAGCAAAGACTGAAACACAAATGGAAATCAAGTTGCTCAACACCCTCAACACTCAGTTCCAATGAAGTTTCACCTTAAAAATTAAGCTTACCAAGTACCTACAGACGATATCATACACCTCTAGAACCAGAGAATAACAGAGCAGTATACTTCAGGTCCTGCATTTTGAAACCAGGCAGTTATGCCCCACTTGCATGTAACCTCTTCCATGGGTCCAGCCTTCAACTAGTAAAGATAATGCGAGCATAGATGCCAAGCACAACCGAAATCAGTAGCAGAGGGAAGGGCAAAAACAAACCACAAGAATCATTGCAATTGTTTTCATATTTTAAGACGGAACTTTTTTTAACAATGCAAACCTCAAATTTTACCCAGTTACATACACTCATTTTCATGATTTATACAATTATTGCATAAGACTTGTGATCATTTACATCTTCCAGTACAAGTGACAATAGGTATCACAATTCTGCATTAAATCCTAGTTACTCTTTCAGTCAATTACACAAATGTGAAACAAGAACAAGACTAAGACTATTCCCTTCAGAAAGCTTTCTTCACATTTGTCCAGATGCAAAGATTGCATAAGGGAGACATTTGCAATGTTTATGATAATCCCACACCAATTTGTGTTGCATTGGTAGATTGTAGTGGAATGTAATGGCAAAAAACCTAAAAACAGACATAAAACCAAAAAAACCTTAAGAGACAAAAAAAAAAATTAAACTTGCAGGCTGATAAGAACCAGCCACTTCCTTTTCAGCAAGGCAAAGCTACTTCTTCAAGTATTCAGAAAAATGGAAACCAAAAATTAATCTTTTTTTTTCAGTAAAAAGGTAAAATGGACTATTTAACCTCTGTTAATAAGTGCCAATAAATTGGTGTCAGTGATTGTATTATGCTAGAAGGAGCAGAAACCACCTTGACATAAAGCCATACTGAAAAAACAAACCACTTCAAATCTAGAAAAACCACGTGCTGATGCCTTTATCTACTTGCCATGATGTGTGCTGTAAGTGCATAGCTGAAAATAAGAATGGTAATGCCACTGAAACCAGTGCAAGAGAGTTACCGGGTGGACTATTCTGGAACAGAGACAAGAGACTGAACACAGACAAGAGCATGGCTTAAGAGGCAAGATTGCAGGAGTAGCTCAGAGCTCAGTTCAGATTTGTTCTACACATATGCAAGCTACAACACGTACTTTGTTCCATAGCACAAAGAAAATATAAGCAGAAGAAAAAGAAACAGACAAGAATCACTACACAACTTCTGAACAGTGAGACAACAAGGCAGAAATATGCTTTTGAGCTCAAATGCACCATCATCCCAGATATTTTCCTCTCCCTTATGCAGGAAAGAAAGAAAACACAAATGATGAAAAAAGAGGAGGAAAAGTATACAGGATGACTGCTTGGCACTTTTGAAAAATGTTTAGTCATCTAAAAAGGATCAAGTAACTTATAAATAGTAGCAGTGTTTTTATGGCCAATTACCTTCCCCAAGC
>WAAD01012401.1:2133-13350 GCA_013389945.1 Fregata magnificens | reverse complement strand
ATGAAATAACTTTCTCATCACACACTGAAAGAACAGTAGAGCAGAAGACAGCCCTGCTGCCTTCTACACCTAACAAGGACTGCCTCCCCGAGATAGCTGTGAACTACCCACAAGAGTTCAGCTTTCAATTTTTTCCTCTTTAAAAACCCAACAATATATAAACATACTCCTAGTCCAGGCACCATGGCTTAAACTGAGCTTCTGGTTTTAAGTTCCCTTATCCTTTCTGAATTACTCTGACAAATCAATACCTAGGGAGTAGACAGACAGCTCGGGGCGGGGGGGAAGGAGAAAAATAGTGACACCCTGCTCTCCTGCTACAGAATGCTACATCTTGGCTTTTACAGCAAGCCTTGGCCACAGCCCTGCGGAAGTAAGCAGGTAGAATACTTCATAGGAGTAGCCTCCAGCTAGAACACAAAGTCTTTTCTGAAATGCTCATGGGCAAGACTGAGGCTCAGCATGAGACTCATACCCAAATTTCTGTCTAAAAGTTCACCATTCTGCCTAAAGTAGTAAATTTTAGTTCTCAATGCAGTCAACAACAGCAGCAGCAGCATCTCCAAAAGAAGTTTTCATAGGTTTTAAGACGGGGTGAAGTGCCCTCTACAGGTACTCAATTGCTTCCATTACTTGTAAGAGGAGTCTACGATGATTGACCTGGAGTAGATGGCTGTGATTAACAGTCCCTTCACCATCAAAAATTCAAAAGGTATTTGGATTTGCAGCGAAGTACACGTACACAAGAAACCAGCAGAACTACATGCTCCGCATGGCATTGCTTAGGTACCTACATTTCCACGGCTTCTTTGAAAAACGCTAGAGGATGATCTCTTCAAAACACAGAATCAGTTCCCCTCTTCTAGTGTGGAACTGAGTAAGGGTAGTAATTCAAATTGGGGCAGGAAGAAACACAGGACAACCAAATAAAATAAAAATGTAAAATTTAAAGCGCTAACTTCATTTGCTGACAAATCAAAATGCAAAAAGCCTGCAGCTTGAATAACTAATGCTGAAGTTAAATGCTGATGTACAAGAGACAAGCAGTTTTACAATACTTAAAATATTTTTCATCTTTATAGAGAGTGAGCTATAAATGACAAATGTACACACCCAATGAAACGCAACTAGATTTGTGACAAAGTTGCAAATAAAATATACAATTGTCTAGGAAAAAGAAAAGGCTTCCTCAACATCTTGGGTGAAAGGTGGCAAGGAGAAAGATTAAGTAAGCACACGCACAAAACCAACATTTTTCCCAAAAAGTTGTTTGAGTTCTTTTCATTTCCCACACAAATTAGAACCTGTCTTCGGGATCTAATACCAAATAAACACCCTTCCTTACCTCTAGAAGTAAAGCTACGAAGAGGTTAACCCAGATGACAGAGGAGATCAACCACCACGCTACAAAATAGATCTTTGCCCACCTGCAGATCAGATTAACAGATGGTAAGTGAAGTAGGCAGTAAATAACCTCAGCCTGAAAGTGACCAGAGAGAGCCATGAAATCACATTTTCCCTTGAAATATAGTACTACTACTTTCTTAATGCAAAAGGAGATCTGGAACAAAAAAATAACAAATTTTAGCCTTTCATTCAGTTAGCCAAACAGACTCACTCCCCCCACTTAACATACCTAATTGAACTCTGAAAGGACAGAGAAGCAGCCTAGTAGAAGTTGTACTGGATCACAGCAACAGATCCATTTAGGCTAGTATCCTCTGAGAGTGGTCAAGAGCAGAAGCACAGGGAAGAGTGCAAAAACACTGCAAAACACCTATGATGCTACCCCCTAAGTGCTCTCCCAATCTCCAACCATTTGCAGTCCAGAGATTTCTTGAGCTAAAGGTAGCTTCCATTCATTGCAGATCCCAATGAATTTCTCTTTCACGACTTGTCCAGTCTTCACCAGACCACATTAAACGCTTATCACACACAACAGCCTATAGAATAGCATTCCACAACTTAACTACATGCTGGGTTAACCAGCCAAGGATCACTGGAACAGCTCAACCCAGAGGCTATCCAGTTCATTCAAACATTCCCACAAAGTAATTAAATACAAATGAAAGATATGTCCAAGGTTTTAAGTCTACAAAAAAATTGTTCACCCACAGGGAAAATACAGAAGCAGCCCAAAATAAATTACAGTGATTCACTAATGTCTCACTTCTGTGAGATTGGCTCTAAAGCAAAAGCCACCTACCCAACACATGTTGCAAGCCTGCTTATAATCCACTTAAGTCATTCACTCTTTTTTGGAACAAGACAACTACCAAGCCAGTTTCCAACCCCTTCTAAATGTGACCATGGATTTCGTGACATCCACCAAGTACTAGACCAACCATCAAGTTACACAAGTTAAAGAACAGCCATGAAGTATTAAATTTATTTCCTATATACCTGAATTGACCCAAAAGAAAGGTAAGCAGCACCCTTCTTTCCAGATGGTAGGAACTGTGCTATGTGTATAATCCCTACTCAGTTACCTTATAAAACAGATTTATATGAGACTTTTTCAGTGTTATTACTGCTACTTACGGACTTGAATATCTTGAAAACGCTTCCAAAAAGACTTGCCAGTTGTTCACCACCATGACATCCCAGAGGGTCACCACTGCTGCCTAAATAACATCAGTAAAACAGAAGATGAGTGGCTATATCACACACTTAAGCCTCAGAAAATGAGGGCAAGAGGCAAGCAGAGAGGGAAGGAGGGACGGATTCCATCAATGATCAGACTCACAGCAAAGTCATCAAAGTTGTTTGGCCAATATTCCAACTGTTCATAGGTCCCACACTTCAGAGTGCTGTTATTATACGTTGTATTGACAGCACTATAAGAGAATTACAGGCTGATGTGAGCACAGCTGTCTACCTACTATACCTTAAAAACAGGACTCTTCTGAGTGCCTTGGAGAAAGTTAAGTATCTCATATGGGCAGAAAACAAAGGAAACAGTTTAAAAATTATTTAAGCTGCAGCAAGGTAAAATTTCAAGCTACAGATAAGCGTTCCTGCAATTTCAATACAGCAAGAAGAAACAGAAGGACTGACAAAAAAAAGTCTGTGTGATTTAAAAGAAGGGTGGCTCCAAGAATGAGGGGGGAAAAAAAAAAAAAAACAACAACAACCAACACACACAGAATAACAAACAACTCGGAGGTACTGAGCTGCATATGCTTTCGAAAAGCAGATTCTGAGTAGCGATGTTCAGAATGTTACCTGCTATTTCCCAAGGGAACAACAGCACCTTTAAATAGCATTATGCCAGTTATAGCAAACACATAGAAAACCACCTGGAAGGAATATAAGCAAGTATTAGTTTGAAAATTTCCATCACTAAATAAGAAAACAATGCAATTAACATGGAATTCAAATAAGGACCATAGTTAAATGAATTTGGTCAAGAACAATGCCTGAAGCTATTAGAGTGAAGATACTTCTCAATGTCCGTATTACTTAACTGCTTGCTCTTACTTTTTAATATCCTATTTAACTTCCAGTGTTAAAATGCATTAAGTCATTTTACTTTATGACCTGTTTTACTTTTCTGTGTCTCAGAATGCTGATATTTAACTATTAACACTGCAGAATAGTAGCTTAAAAAACAAAACCAAAAACCAATACCTGTATTTACAAGAAATAAACTAAATATCTGGGGACGTTTCTGCTAGATTCAGTAAAAATAAGCTTTTACTAAACCTAACTGAAGGACAAAACCAAGTCACTATTTTCTATTACATCAGCAACTTCTTTAAAAGTGTTATATTACTCTAAAATTAAAGGTTTCAATAACACGAAGGATTTTTGGACCTTCTGTCTTTTACTTGTTAGAAATGCAAACCTCTTTTTAAAGAGATACCTTTCACAGTCTTCAGCAGTTGCTAGGTGATTTTATGATTTTTATCCTAAAATAATTGTTCTAGAAATAATCTACAACTTCACTCCTCTGCGTAAAGAGCCATTTGTCCTAGGATGGCTTGAAATAAGCTGAATCTTCAAATGAAAATGTCATTAGTGATATTTCCGTATTTTGCCACAAAACAGACCCTGGGAGGAGTGGAAGAGAAACTGCTCTGACCTATGAACGACAGCACTTTGAATACTATTGGAATAAGCCAAAGTTGACATTCCACAGCCTGCCAGAAGATGGGGTATCTGGCTTGGCAATAATAAAGTTAATTTTATTCTTTGAAAAAAATATGCCCAAAATATGCCCTGCCTGATAAATGAGCTAATCAGCTACATTACTTTATCAACATGCGTTCCAGGCTAACATTAGGAAAGATGTTTTGCATCAGCTGGTAACGGAGTCAGACTTCACTACGGTAGAAGCCCAGTGACGGCTTCTACGTAGCCGCAAGTAAAAGCAAGTTAAATTAATGGAAGTAGCAAACACCGTGGCAGACTTGCCTTACAATTGGTGCAAAACCACAATTCACTCTCCCGGCACTAAGGATAATCATCAGCAGACACTTAAACCACTTCAGGAGCGTTACATCTTACGTATATGGGTAGGGATACCACACTGAAACACTAATGCATAATTCCTAAAAATAAAATCAAGCATGTTACTACAGGCTCTTGCCATCTTAGCGATGTCTTCCAGGAACTAAAAGAGCTTCCAGCAGAATGCTACAGCCCAGGTGCAGCCATGCCAGTAGCAACACAGCTTTGGGGTCCTAGTATAAAGCACAAAACAGCTCACCCCATAATTGCTCTCTCCCGGGGCTCTGGTGTATGGGCTCTGTCAGATCCAGCAGCAGCAGTGTCAGTCACTGCCTCCCCCACCTATCCACAAAACAACCCTGCCAGCCTCTGACAGAGGTGACAAGCAAACACGTGTTCCTTTAGCATGGTGCACCTACTTAACCGTGAACTGGCAAAATCAGCAAAACTGCAGTCAGCCTTTAGACAGCTTATTACACTGAGTAACAAATTGAGTAATGGAAAACTTTTCCATTACACTAAAGCTGTTCCTATCATGTGCAAGATTGGCATTTAGGCTCCTAAGATGTACTTTCACCTGCAAAGGCTAACTTCCCAGTTCGTGCACTCCCAAGGTATTTCTCAGTTTCAAGAGTAGCTTCCAGTGGCAAGTGTGACTTGTACAGCGCAAGAAAGCTGTTACCAACTTAGCCTTGCCCAAACCAGTATCTTTGTTTCTAATTACAACATAAACCTTTCCAAACTGCAACTTAAGGCCCCTCCCCTACAGATAAAAGCAGAGATGAGTAATGACAAGAACAGACATTCTGCGTAAATTGCATGCTAAGTATACAGACTAAAACAACTTTTTAGACAACACCTAATACACAGCAAATCCTTGGTCTCTAACCATTACCTCAAATTAAGGTATCCTAAAAAAACCAAACCCAAAACAAACAAACCAAAAACCACAAACAACAACAAAAAAGCCACCTAGGCACTCATTTGCTGTACCAGGAAGACATCATTACAAAGCCAGAAACTCAAGAGTTGGGAAATGGAGGATTTATGTAATGGACATCACGCATTGAGACCCACCCTTTAATCACATGTTTACAGAGTATATGCTCTACACAGACACACCTAAAACAGGGTGGCAGAGGCTTTTAAAAATCATGTCCAAATATGCCATCTCAAGACCTTCTCAACTGAAAATAATTTTCAAGTTGTTTTGCTATTTAATTTAACATAAGCAAGCCAGGGTAAGGAAAACTGGGCAACTTTTAGCATCAGATGAATTTTTATTTGAAACTAGAGTATCCAGCCTGAGGCAAGCGCTCTGAGGAAGTTTCAAACAATCTTTAAAAGCACTCCTAAAGGAAACTGATAAACGAGGCACTGTCACTGTGCACAGCCCATAACAAAACAGCAGTTTGTTGCGGCTGTGCAAGACATGCCCTGAAGAAGAACTGGCTGATTAAGGTGAAGTGTTACTGGTTCATGGTGATTGTCAAAGAACCTTGTTTATTTTGTTGATGACATACCCTTATTATACTGCTAACTATAAGAACGGAAATTATAGTCTTGCATCATGACTTACCACAAGGATTCCTGCAAAGGCTCTCAAGTTTTTTACCAGATCCAGCAATGTAGTAACAACCAAAGCCATGAACTAAAACAAAGAAGAATTTTATATGCATGACATTCACCACACTTCCAATCCATATCAAATTATTTTTACTAAAAAGACAAAGAAATACCAGCCAGGAAAGTGAGCTATATCTAAATGCAGGACATCTTTTATACAGCGATATTTCCATGAGATACTTAAAATGAATGAACAATGCTGTAGTCCTTTTCATACACAGACATTACAATAAGTTTTAAATATACACAGGCACTGTGACTTAAAGGGCTACATGTCTAGTAAGACTATAGAACAGGAGGGAGCAGGGGGGGGAATCACAACTGCCCCACAGCTCCAGAGTGACTGCTTCATATTTCATCCACATAATTCCTAGTTTACCCTTTCCACTGACATTATGACCTCTGATTACATCAAGCAGATATTTATGGCTTATTGAACTAAGATACAAGTCCTGCACCTGACATTAACTTGGACTGAGCTTTCAAGCAAGTCTAAATGCAGGATTATAGCAAACAATCAAACAACTCAAAGTGATTTCAGATTCAAGTGCACTTATTCTGGTGGAAATACCCATACTTGGAAAGTGGAAAGAGGGATTCATTCCAAATAATCCTTTGTATGGCCAAAATATCTGGCAGTATCTAGTGAAAGCAAGTCTACCACCTCCTGAGTACCAAGTTCTTCAAGGATATCATATCCACTCATCTAATTAAGATTGAAGCACTATGCAAGTTGCACCAGTGTTTCTGGATGTGTTTGCCCACTTTAGAATACCAGCATCAATTGCAGTGACATCAACAGAACTTCCCTGCCACCTCAACGGAGAAACCCAGCTAAAGAGAGAATGAGTTTTTGAGGTGCTGCGCAATAGTCTGGACAGTTAGAGATGAGTTATAATGCCACTCAGGTGCAAGAGTATTACAACCAACATGTTATTCTGAAAGGCTTTAACTAAATTTATAAGTTGACCAACAAAGAAATCAGAAGTGTGGAGGGATAAACAAACACCTTCATATTAGGAATAATCCGCAGGAACCTGAACACAATTAACATGTTCACCAATCGCACCATATCCCACAGAGATAACAAACCCACGAACTCGGGTCTCCTAGGAAAGATGGAAGAAAATAACAAATCAGAGAAACAGCCTATGACAGAAAGACACAGTTAAATCCACCAGGCTGCAGGTAACTGTAAACTCCCTACAACTTTTGGTAAACATCCATGGCATATTAATAAATCTGGGGGACAAAAAAAAAAAAAAAAAAAAAAGAGTTGTATTTCCTCATGCAGTCACTCTTTACAACCTATGACTGACTAGAACACTGCATCCAGTTTTGGAATCCCCAATATAAGAAAGGGACAAACTGCAGCAAGATCAGCAGAGAGCCAACAAGACCGTGGGGGCTGATGCACCTGCCCTACAAATAGAAGCTGCAGGACTTGGGCTTGTTCAGCCTGGTGAACACTGCTTCAGGAGGATCTAGCAACAGCCTTCTACTACTTATGAAGTAGTCCTCAAGAAGACAGAAGCAAGGCTGTTTGGTGGTGCATAGTAGGGGGGCAAGGGACAGTAGGTCTAAGCTGAAACAGTGGAGGCTCACTCCAGATTCAAGGAAGAACTGAAGAACTCGTCAACCATGAGGACAGTAAGACAAAGGCACAAGTTACCCAGAGAGGTTGTGCAAGTCTCCATCACTGCAGAGTTTCAAGTCCCAACTGGATAAAGCTTCCAGTAACTTGGTTCAGCCTTGCTTTGAGCAGAAAGCTAGACTAGAGGCCTCCTGACATCCGTTCCACATCTTAGTTCTGTCCTGAAGGTGTTACATCTCCAGACAAAGCAATTGCCAACAGCACACACCACAAGAAACATCAGGACTCAGAATGACTCATTTGGGTTATAATCTGTTTGCAGTGACTGACACAAAGATCTAACAAGTATTACTGGTGCTTCAAGATACTACTGTAGTGCAAACAATTGTCTACATAGAAGAATCAAAGGGCAAAATTGAAACCCAAATATAATAAATTATAAGTTAGATCAATAGTTAATGCCATTAGCTTGTTAGCAATTAATATCCTTATGGCAACCATCCCTTCTGAGTGCAAGAAGTGTTCAAAAATAAGCCCATTTCAAGCTGTAACGTCTTCCAGGTCTCTCTACAGATACTAGTGTAACTCAAGATAACTTCGTGACTGCAACATAACAAATATCCTGAAAAATTCAGGAGAGTCAATGTCTTAAGAGTGAGCTTGTATAAAGAAACAAAATATCAGAATGTGTTATAAATCACCCCTGAATAAGATTCAAGAAATCTTTCAGAAGTCCCTTTGCTTTCCTCTTTTGTTGTAGTGGCAGCTTTCAAATTTTAAGAGACAAAACAATGGATTTTTACACTTTTGATAATGAAAAAATATCCAAGAACCACCTGACCTTAACAAAAATCAAAATACAACTGCTTGCTATTCCAGTATAGATAAATAGTTTAAGTCCATGGGAATTTTGCTACTAAATTTTACAGCACAAAACAAAACTCAGACTTCAATCTACATAGAGGGCTGAAGGGTCTTCACCAGCTGTTTAGGAATTCATGTAATTGGGCTTATGGACAACCTGATACTGAAACATATTAGGTTAGTAGCTGGGTGTGTATGTTGTACCAAACTCCTTCCTGCACCTTTAGTAAGTGTAGGTCTGCTAAGATATTATTTTACATCAGATTACAAGTAATAAAAATGCATCCTTCTCAGAAGAGCTAAACAGAAGTCTAAGTTTTATGAAAAAAATTAATAATTTTCTTTCACTTATCCATATTGCATGGCCTCTAGTGACTACAAGGGTGAGAAATTCTACTAGGGTTGGTAAATTAGGGACTGGGCTGACAATCATAGCGTAATGACATAAGTATGTATGAACATGTGTGTATATTCCCCTGACCCACCCCAGACACTGAGCAAAGTGCAACAGTTCACGGAGATTACGTACCAACCAGGATGAGGAAATCCATACACAGCAAAAGTTGCAATCTCCAAAACCTTTAGTTTGGGAAGGAAAGGAAGGAAAAAAAAAAAAAGGTCAAACCCTTACTTTGTAATTCTGAGTTTCAAAAATTACGTAAGTTTCTTGACAGGAAACATTTTCAAGAGCTTTAAGCCACTAATTTAACTCACTTAAAGCTCTGAAATTGTCATATTTGACTAGGTATTCCCCAAATTAATCCAATGTACACACAAAATCCAATGGTGACATGTGTAAGGATATACAGTGAATTATGTTAACTGTGAATTTGGCCCCATCTGCCATATGGGTTTCAGGCTTTTACTAACTAACAATAATAATCTTCTGCCACTTTTTTTTTTTTAATTCAAAAAGCAAAGTGATTTTTAGCTATGTAACACAATTCCTTATGTAATTACTCCAAGAGCTGAATGTTTCCGAATAACATTAAGAAGGCTGCTTATAAGGAAGCTCACCTTCTCCATCAATTTAAAAAAGCCTACCTCCAGAAAAGAAACCCTAAGAGAACCATTTGCCACCAAAACGTTCAAGCCGCTGAAAACCACAACACTGGCTCATGCTATTTAGCTCAGCACATTAGTGTTGAATAAAAAAGCAACTCCACTAGCTCTTGCAGTTCCTAATCATCCTAGTCAACAAATCCAGGAATACAGAAGTTAACAAAAAGCTTACCAGCAAAATTACAGTCAGAAGTCCATCAAATATATTGCTTGGGTATGACAAGTATCTTTTCAAGCCCATTGCCAAGATTTTCAGCAACATTTCCAGCAGATAGTATAGGATGAAGAAGCAGTTGATAGCCTTCACCCCCAAAAATAAAAATAATTATTAGAATTATTGACACCTCAGGGAACAGCAGTAACTGTAGGAATACTATTGCATCTTACCCCCAGGAAGAAGTCATCTCTTTCAGATGGCTGCTTATCTGCATCCATCACCAAAACCACCTTAAACAACAAGAAATATTTATGAATCCACAGCTTTACTGCTGCATAAAACAGATTTTTAAGCACAAGAACAAACCACAGTCTTTTATGCTTTGCGCAGACCTTTCCAAGCAGCTCAGAACATATTTTTTAACTGCAGGTATTCTCTCCTAAAACTTTGCATGACTAAAGCATGCCAAACATAGACATTTACTACAAAAAGTGGTTACCAGAACAGAAACTAAAGAACAAAACCAAAACTGAAGTTTGTAGCAGGGGGAAAAACAAACCACTTCTACTTACACAGATAGAAACAATGTTTGCAAGGGCTACAACATTCCCCAAGTAGCCAAAGTAGGGATGGCCAAAGGCAAACTGCATTTTCTGCATAAAATGGGATTGGTACTCCGGACTGGGAGGATGCTGAAAAGAACACAAAGGATTTACTGAGACACAAAACGTAAGCGTTTTAATAAGGATGCAGGAAAACCACATCCAATCTCAGTTTTAAGAAACAGACATTTTCAAAGCAAAACTTCAAGGCCACTTGCTAATTCTGACATTTCAGGAGGAAGGTATTTTCAAGCTCTGGCTATTAGCAGCAAGAGGTCATTTCCGATTAGCAAATGGGTTGACGATTATGGCACAACACAAGATAATGGCAAAGAAGGGAGATAATCCAATCTCTCTCCAACACCCCAAGCAGGTAAACTAAACACCAAGCTACTAATTGTATACGTTCCTTCCCCAGTTCCCAACATTTAATCTCCCTTAAAGGATTCAGAAGTCTTAGTTACATGTAAAGATAGAAAAGAACATTTCTTAATCCTCAAAAAGTTTGATGATTTTTTTTCCCTTTCTTTCTTTCTCCAAGTGGAGAAGACTGCTTTCTGCCCATCTTCATCTGAACACTTAGAAAAATCCACACTACATTCTTCATTCAGGGACTGGAGAAAAGACTTTGCCTGAGTATAGTTAAGTGTTACCCTGCAAAGGCTAATACATAGCGGAGATGCATTGCTTTAATATAGGACTGTCATGACAAGACAAATCCCTTGCATTTCATCAAAAACAATTTACTATAGAGGTACTCATTTCTCCACAGCGCTTTTCAGAAAGTCCATGCTACAAGTCTAACACCTATTCCTTCTTTCCTTGTAATGAATCTTCCTATTAAACAAAATAGACACACA
>WAAD01012394.1:3213-16822 GCA_013389945.1 Fregata magnificens | reverse complement strand
GCACAGCCCGCCCGCTCGCAGAGTGCGGCCCAGGGCCCCCGGCCTCGTGGGTGACGGTGCAGCCCGGTGCTGTGGTAGAGGGTGCTGGAGGGACTGGGCTCCCGGCTCCTCGCTCTCCGGATCTGCTGGCGCGGCTGGGCCCTCTGTGGGCTTCAGGAGCCTCCTTCACCTCGCGGGGGGCGAGTTCGTGCGGGAGGCATGCTTGAATTTAGTGTTCTCTCAGGTGGGGATGGCTCTAGAACGAGGAGTCAAGCTGGAAAGGGAAGCGGCGGATGAGTCTGTGCTGTTTCTGACAGTCCCAAGAAAGGGGCTATCCCAGAAAAGAACCGGACAGCAGATTCTGAGGAAAACAGAGGAAGGGCTTTTATCTTTATCCACCCGGAGTATGCTTAACTGGGGGAACTCTGGGAAGGGAAAGTGGACCAGTGTGTTTTGGTGGGTGAAGCAGATGGGCACAGGGGCCTCGCATTTGGTCTGCATTGCTGAATCCTTTTCCTCTGCTCTGTGCGGCACAGATGCCAGGGAGTCTGTCATCCCGCTCCACGAGGGCCGCACATACCGTGACTCAGTTTCTCGCCACTTCTGCTACACCAACACGCACGTCCCGCAATGGCGTGACGTATGGACCAGGATGCAGGTGAGAGGAGAAGGCAGGTCCTCCCAGGTCTGGGTGGGCCAAGTCCCTCTGGCAGCTGCGGCCATGCCCCCGTTTGCTTCCCTCCCCTACGCAGATCCGGGTCAACAGCAGCCAGATGATCCGAGTCACCCAGGTGGACAGCGAGGAGGAGCTGGAGGAGTTCAACATGTGGAGCATCGTTTTCTCCTTCCTGAAGGAGAAGCTGAATGACACCAGCATCGATGTGGATCTCTACAGCAACAAAACCTGCCTGAAGGTTGAGCTGCTGGAGACTGACACCACGTACTGCATTGTCCTCTTCCGACGTATGTCTCCTCCGTGGCGGGGGCTCCTGGGGTGGGAGGTGGGTCTGGCTGCGCTGGTACTCTCGAGGGGGTAACAAGGACATAGCCAGGCGAGCTCATGGTCTGAGGGCCAGCAGGGCTGGCCCTTCCTTGGAAGGGAAAATGGACCCGCAGAGGGAAGCGTGTCTTCATCCACAGGATATAAAGTAAGAGAATTTAGGGCGCTTGTTAGAGGTTTACCTGGGACGCTGCCCCTTCCCTGTCCTTGTGACCATGTGGCAGGCTGGAGCTCGACCCGGAGGGCACTGTGCCAGGGTTCCTCTCGACCTGGACTCGCTCTCTTTCCAGGCTTTGACCCTAAGCTGTTCCTGGTTTTCTTCCTGGGCCTGTTGTTGTTCTTCTGTGGGGACATGCTGAGCAGGTGAGTCACCTCCTTTCCCCTGTGAGCTGGGGACAAGGAGGGTTGGGTGGGCAGTGCCTGGTTGGCTCTGCAGCCTGCAGGCTCTCAGGGGGTTGCTCTCAGCAGGTGTGTTTGTGCACAGGCACCCATGAGCTGTAAAACACCTTGTGCACACGTGTGTGATCTCTGCAGGAGCCAACTCTTCTACTACTCGGCCGGGATTAGTTTTGGCTTGCTGGCCTCGCTGCTCATCCTCGTCTACATGATGTCCAAGCTCATGCCCAAGGTGAGTGTCAGGCTGTCTGGGGGCGAGAGACCTTACAGCAGTAGCCCTTTCTACACCTTCATGGTTGTTCTGGTGAGAGTGCTGGAGTACATGGCCTTGGGGTGCTGGGTTGTGGGTCTGGCTTTGCATGGAAGCAAGGCTTGGCAGCTGGGGGGAGGTAGCCATGGCTGCCTGCTGCCCCACTGCCTGTCTTGAATTTCCCGTCTCCTCTCCTAGAAAAGTCCTGTTTACTTCCTGCTGGTAGGAGGCTGGTCCTTTTCCCTGTACCTGCTTCAGCTGATCTTCAAGAACCTACGGGAGATCTGCAAGTCCTACTGGCAGTACCTCCTAGGTAGGTGTGAGCCCTTCAGAGTCACCGGTTCACTAGTCTGCATGTCTCCTACTGGAGCCACAACGTGCTGGTGGAAAATGCTGAGGCTTCCTGCCCGCCTCGATGCTGCAGGTGCTGCCCTCATGCTCCTGAGGGCTCCAGCATCAGGTTTAACTGCAGCCCTGGCAGATGCTGCTCAGCCAGCTCCTGTTATCCAGGCTGAGCCTGCCGGTTTGTGCCTGCCCGATCCCTCTGCTCTCCCGCAGGCTACCTGCTGCTCATGGGCTTCGTGAGCTTCGGTGTATGCTACAGGTATGGCCCGCTGGAGAACGAGCGCAGCATGAACCTCCTCTCCTGGGTCCTGCAGCTGCTGGGCCTGTTACTGATGTATTCAGGCATCCAGATCCATCCCATCGCCTTGGCCTTCGTGGTCATCGCCGTCTGCACCAAGAACCTGGACTACCCCATGCGGTGGGCCTTTGCTGCCTACAGGTGAGGGCTGCAAGCATCTCTCCTTGCTCCCGATTCCCATCCATTGCCGGGCCTGGGTGAGCTGCTAGATGGAGCCTGTGTCGCAGAACCAGGGCTGAAAATGCTGGGGTTTGGGGCGGGGGTGGGTACCGTGGGAGGGTTGTGTCCCTTCTCCCCTGAAGTTGGTACAGGCGAGTGCCCTCCTTCTCCTCACAGCTGGGAGCCTCCCGAGTGAGCGAGGAGTGGAGGCCGGAGGGACATGCTCCATTCCTCCCTCTGCCAGCTCTGACCCAGCTGCCCTGGGAGCTGGGCCTGAACTGGGGTTTCTGCCCCGGCTGGGTGGGCAGTAACTGGTGCTGCTCCACTGGCAGGAGAGTACAGAGTGCCAGGCTCAGGCCGAGCCCCCCTCGCCTGCTAACAGAGGAGGAGTACCAGGTCCAGGGCAAGGTGGAGACACGCAAGGCCCTTGAGGAGCTTCGAAGTTACTGCAGAAGCCCGGATTTCTCTGCCTGGACTGTGGTCTCCCGCATCCAGTCTCCCAAGAGGTAATGTCCCCTGGCAGTGTGCCGACCTGCGTCTCCATGTGCTTCTGAAAGCCTGGGGTTGCTCTGTGCTTTAGAGATAGGGAGATGGAGGCACAGAAGGTCCATGCTGTGTGGAAGCAGGGTGTGCCACAGGGGAAGGACAGATAAGGCCTGGTCGCAGCACTGGAACGCTTTACCGCACCTCCTTGTGTGCCAGGGCCTTGCAGGAGGCTGCCCGGCATGCATGCACAACACACTTCTTTGCGGCTTCTTCCCAGGTTTGCTGACTTTGTGGGTGGCGCCTGTCACGTCACCCCCAACGAGGTCTCTGTCCACGAGCAGGAGTACGGCCCGGGCAGCATCTTCCTTGAGGACCAGCTCTTCGAGGAGGAGGAGGAGGATGACTCCTTTGACAGGAATCACACAAGTTACTCCCACAACCACCTGGATGCTGATTGAAATCGGCTGCCCCGGACCCATGGGGGTGAGGGGCACAACCGCTGGTTGCTTCCTCACTGCCCTGATGCCTGCGGAGCATAAAGCCCCGTTTGCCAGGAAGAGCTGGCGTGTCTGCTCCCAGCACCCCTGATCCCACCCCGAGCTGGGCTGCCGTGAACTCTGCAGCAGAGCCTGGTGGGAGGACGAGGGGGGCTGACACCCTCATCTTCCCCAGGCAGCTCCTGCCAGGCTAAGGCGCGAAAGCTTTTGTCAGCACAGCCCTGGGTGTTGGCAGGGGAGACGCAGGGAGCTGGTCCCAGCTGGGGACCGCAGGGCAGGCGAGGTCTGCACTGCTGACAGGATGTGGGACGCTGGTCCTGTCTGAAGGTGGACTGGAGCCACCCTGACTTTTGGCGTGGGTGCTTGTGAGCTCCCAGTGCGTGAATCGTAGGGGCAGGGACCTCCTCCCCAGGCCTGGGTGCTGATCTGGCTCCTGCGAGCACCCTCATCCCCGTCCCTCAGCACTGCTGCTGTGGCCAGCAGACTGGGAGCCTCCCTTTCCCATCCTGCTTCCTCTGGGCTGCTGGGCACCCTGGCTCTGCTGGGAGCGTCTCTGCCTGCTGGGGTGGAGATGGAGCAAAAGGTCTGTCTTGCGTGCAGATGCCTGCGAGGACGATGTGCACGAGAGGAACTTTGGACCTGTCCCACCGGTACCTGCGTGCTCAGCATCTGCCGGCTGCCAGGCTCCTGTGGGGAGGGAGTGGGCAGCAGGTGACCTGCTCCTCCTCCTCTCACTGTTACCAAAGATGCCAGAGGGCTCTAGCTGGTTGGGCTGTGCCTCTGCCTTGGCTTAAATCCAGCGTGGATACCAAAACCTCGGCTGGCCCCTCCACGTGCATGTTGCGGAGTTCAGGAGAAGGCAGCCTTGAAGTCTGCTTGGTGCCCCCTGCGATCACCCTGCTCCCCCCAGCTTCTGTGATGCGGCGCAGGCTGTGCTCAGCCTCCCTCTCCCTGCACCTCTGTCTGCTAGGCGGTTCCTGGGCTGAGGATGAGTGTGGATGTGCTTCCTCCCCCCGCCTTGCTGGCAGTTAGGTGCTGACAGCTGCCTGTCCCCTTGAAGCTGGTGCCCTCCGCCCTTAACCCGCTGTTACATGGCGCCCGTCCTCACTGTGCTCAGCGCCACTGGTCCTCGGCCTTGCCGAAGCACAAAGCTGGAGGGGACACCCCAATCTATGCAACTTCCTAAGCAATAAAGCTGCTGTCCGGCAGCCTTGCTGCCCTGCGGCTGCTCTGCTGCCCGGGGCCTGGGTTCCTGCAGCCCAGCCCCTACCTTGCTGCACCACTGCTGGAGCTTTTGCCATTGGTTTCTTTCTGTCCCAGGTTTACTCCCCTGCCTTTGCTGCACTTTCCTCCCTGCTCTGGTGTGAGCAGCCTCTGTTACTGTGTCCGTCCATCCCGTCTGTGTGGTTAATGACTGATTCTATTTTTAATAAAGATGTATTTTGTAGGTAATGAGCCTCGTTTGTCCATCCTGCAGTGACCCCAGGGCTCATCCTCGGCTCTGCCCTGTCCTCAGCGCTGGCTTGTCTGCCCGGGGAAGCTCGCTCTGCCGAGGATGCTGTGCGGTGCTTGGGGGACAAAGAACAGGCCCCTGGGTGATGGGTTCCCTGCGGCAGCGCCAGAGCAAAGGCAGGACTCGCCATGGCCACAGGTTTCTCGCCCCAGATGCGGTGTGGGCAGGTGTCTTCTCCCCGGGAGCAGCCCTGGGCGCTCCCGGCTCTGCCAGCCCCTGTACCTTGCCCTGGTTTCCCGCAGCCCTGGGAGGAAGCTCCCTTTGTTTGCTTGGCTGCAAGTGACTTTCTCTGCTTGTTCCTGCTATGAGCTGCCGGGGCACGGGGAGGGGAGTGGGGCAGCAGCAGCCCGGGTGGGCTGGAACCCTGCAGGGCTGGGGGCTGGTGGGCAGCCTGAGGCTGCTTCCCAGCTGGCTGGTGTGCTTCGTGCCTCAGTTTCCCTGTCTGTGAGTGGGCGTGGTGCCCTGAGGGAGGTCCCTTCTGCCCCCCGCCCCTCCCTGGGCTGACCGGGCCAGCACCGGGTGCTGGGCTGGGCTGAGCCCTGCCGGCTCCCAGACAGCCCCAGCTGAAGCCACTCCAGGAACCACTGCTCTGTGACCGGGAGGTGAGTTGCGGACCCCTCACCTCCCAGCCACCGGCCTGAAGCACCCAACCCCGCTGCAGCCCGGGGCTGGCTGGGGGTACCCTGTCCCCACAGCCCCCACCCCGAGGCACCTCCACCTCATGGGGCATGGGGAGCCCCGAGACCCGGTACCGTGGGGAAGACTGGGGCGAGCCCAGGGCTGCCCTGGAGCTGCATGGGGGGCTCTTGCTCTGGTTCCCACCCATGCTCAGCCTGGGGTCCCACACCCAGCAGCATGGGGGTCTCAGTGCCAGTGCCCTGCGCGGGGGGAGGCTCCAGGGACCCACAGGAGGCTCTGCCATCCTCTCCGGAGGCTGCTGCCAGGGGGGCAGCTCCTGATGGAGCCATCTCCATTGCCCCGTTCACCCCATCCTTCCCCACCTCCTCACTCGTGAACTTTCCCCGGGTACCGATAAGCGGGGCTGGGTTTACAGCCCTGTGCCCGGGCTGTAAAGTGAGGGTGAAGGTCACCCCGGAGAATGCGGCTGCTCTGTAAAAGACAGGTGAGGGATGGGTGGAGTGTGGGGGGAAAGCAGCGCTGTCTCTTGTGGGAGCCCTGGGGTGCTGGCTGCAGGGCTGTCAGGGGGGCCTGGGCTCCCCCAGCCCTGGGCCTGTTCCTTCCCCGCCCTGGCTTCCCCCTGCCAGGAAGGAGGGAGGAAGCGGAGGCTGAATCCGTCCCTGCCCCAAGAATAGGATCCAGGTGTCCACGTTTCCTGGCCAGGCCCCCACTTCCCCCGCAGTGGTGGGCAGGAGGCGTCCTGCCCCCCCTGAGCCCCCATCCCCACCACCGGATCCTGGGCGCCAGGGTGCCCCAGGGAGGAGACCTCTGTGCCAGTGCGGGTGTGCGACCGCCTCATCCCCTGTCCCCAGGGGCTGCCAGCCCCAGCACGGTGCCTGGGGGAGCTGGGCACGGCGTGGGCGGGGAGCAGCCGAGGTCCCAGCTGCATCCTGCTGGCCGAGGGCCGCATCCTGCCCTGCCCCGTGCTGGGCTCAGCTGGTGCTCTGAGCCTCGCCAGGCACCTCGGTGGGTCTGTGCCCCCCTGGGTGCTGGGGCACTCTGCTCTCACTGGGGCCCTTCTGAGCCTCTAGGGCCGGTGGGCAGCCAGGGCCTCGGGGTGCAGGGGCTGCTGAGGACCAGGGGGGTGTTTTGGGGAAGGGGCTGTCGGTCTGTGGGCTGCAGCCCCCACCTCCACTCTGTCCCAGCTGCCCCGGAGCTACCCGGCCATGGAAGCCACCACCTCGCTGCTGGACGCCACGGCGGTCGGGGACCTGGTGCTGCTGGACCCCCTCACCGAGGAGTCGCTGCTCCACACCCTGCAGGAGCGCTTCCACCGAGGCGATATCTACGTGGGCACCGGGCCAGGGGCACGGGGTCTGGGATGGGGAGCGGGGCTGGGGGGTCTGGGACAGGGAGCAGGATACGGGGTCTGGGGTGGGGAGAAGGGTATGGGCTCTGGGGTGGGGAGCAGGGGAGAGCACAGGATCTGGGCTGGGTCCTCCTGGTCCCGCACCCACGCCGTCCTGCTTGCCCACAGACATACATCGGGAACGTGCTGATCTCGGTGAACCCCTACCGGTCCCTGCCTATGTACACCCCTGAGAAGGTGCAGGAGTACCACAACTGCAACTTCTTCGCTGTGAAGCCCCACATGTGAGCACAGGGAGCCCGGCAGCCCTGGGGTGCCCTCAGTCCCCCTGGATCCTGCTAAGGGCTTCACCCACGGGCGAGCCTGAGGCTTCGGTGTCTGGGGGAGTCCACTCGGGGTGGCCTCACAGCCACAATGCGGGCTCTTGGTGTTTCCTGAAGCCCCCGGACCCCTCCAGGCCCCTTCTAATCCCTCCTCCTCCTCCCCAGCTATGCTATTGCTGACGATGCCTACCGCTCACTGAGGGACCGGGACAGGGACCAGTGCATCCTCATCACTGGCGAGAGCGGGGCTGGCAAGACAGGTAGAGCTGGGGCTGCCACTGGGCACTCACAGGGCTGCAAGGGGCTCACGGGCACAGCCGCAGCACCCGCGGCCCTGGCACCCACAGCCCCTCGCTCGCAGAGGCCAGCAAGCTGGTGATGTCCTACGTGGCGGCCGTGTGCAGCAAAGGGGAGGAGGTGGACAAGGTGAAGGAGCAGCTCCTGCAGTCCAACCCTGTGCTGGAGGGTAAGCACCCACACCTTGCACCCTGTGCCTGTCCCAGGGGTTGGCACAGTCCCCCCTGGACCACACTGTAACCCCATCCTCCCCCACGCAGCCTTTGGAAACGCCAAGACTGTCCGCAACGACAACTCCTCCCGATTCGTGAGTGACCAGGGGAACCGGGGCGGTGGAGCTGTGTCCCGCAGGGCTGGACCCTGCTGGGGCCACGCGGACCCTGATGGGGCTGGAGGCAGGGGACGTGGACGTGGGGAGTGGAGCTGCTGCCCGCCGCAGGGTCCCCCTGCCCTGACCCCAGCCCCATCCCTCAGGGCAAGTACATGGACGTGGAGTTCGACTTCAAGGGGGAGCCCCTGGGAGGGGTCATTAGCAACTGTGAGTACCGATCGTCCGTCCCAGGGTGTCCCACCCCGCATGCCCCCGTGACGCTGACCCCTGCCCGCAGACCTGCTGGAGAAATCCCGCATCGTCCGGCACGTGAAGGGCGAGAGGAACTTCCACATCTTTTACCAGCTCCTGGCCGGGGGCTCGGCACAGCTGCTCCGTAAGTCCAGGCCCCCCAGCATGAGGGGTCGGGGGCCTGGGGGGGCCATGGCTGAGCCGCCTCCTCCCCCTGCCCCCAGAGCAGCTGAAGCTCCGCCAGGACTGCCGGCACTATGGCTACCTGAACCGGGAGAGCTCTGGCCTGCCTGGCGTGGACGACGCAGCCAACTTCCGCACCATGCAGGTACGGCCGGCCGGGGCCTGGGAGGCCGGGAAGCTGTGACACCCCCATCCCCCCCGCCCCCGCAAAACACCCTGGGACTGTCCCCATCCCACTGAGCTGCCTGTGTCCGTCCCCAGGATGCCATGAGGGTCATTGGCTTCTCGCCTGCTGAGGTGACGGCGCTGCTGGAGGTGACGGCCGTGGTGCTCAAGCTGGGCAACGTGCAGCTGAGCAGCAACTACCAGGCCAGCGGGATGGAGGCCTGCAGCATCGCTGAGCCACAGGGTAGGGACAGGGACTGGGACGGGGACGGGATGGTGGCGGGTGGGGGGGACCCCGCTCGGGCCCCCGCTCAGCCCCAGCACTGCTGCCTCCCTGCGCAGAGCTCCAGGAGATCTGCGAGCTGATCGGGCTGGACCCCGGCATGCTGGAGCGGGCGCTGTGCTCCCGCACCGTGAAGGCACGGGACGAGACGGTGCTCACCACCCTCAGCGTCCCGCAGGTGAGCAGGACTGTCCCCTGCCACGGGGCTGGGGCCTGGCAGCCCCCTGGGAGCCAGCACGAGCCCCTCGCCCCTCTCCCCAGGGCTACTATGGCCGGGATGCACTGGCCAAGAACATCTACAGCCGCCTCTTCGATTGGCTGGTGAACCGCATCAACACCAGCATCCAGGTGAGCGCCCAGGGTGACAGGCACCAGCCCCCCCGTCCTGGACGGGGCCCAGGAGCCCCACCCCACGCGGGGCCAGGACACAGCTCAGCACCCCACTGTCTCCCCAGGTGAAGCCGGGCAAGCAGAGGAAGGTGATGGGTGTCCTGGACATCTACGGCTTTGAGATCTTCCAGGTGAGTGCAGGGCCCACCCAGCCCCATCCTGCTGCTGGGGGTGGCCGGGGGCAGCGGGTGGGACATGTGGCAGGGCTGGGGGCTCGGGCGCGACCTGCCACGCAGGACCCTTCTCTTGCAGGACAACGGCTTTGAGCAGTTCATCATCAACTACTGCAATGAGAAGCTGCAGCAGATCTTCATCCTCATGACACTGAAGGAGGAGCAGGAGGAATATGTCCGAGAGGTACCCCCCACCTGTGCTGGTCGGGCTGGATGCGGCCCCTCTGCCTGTGGCAGAGCACGCCCCCGAGGAGCCTTGGCCCTCCGGGGACAGGGAAGTGCCGGAGACGGCTCCGCAGCATGTCCTTCCCTCACCCCGCTCCCTGCCGGGAGCAGATTCAATAGCAGGAAGGCAGGGTGGGATTCGGGATTCCCGTCCCTGTGGCAGGACGTCCGGTTCCTGCCCCACATCAGCTGGGGGGGCGTTCATGGGGCAGGGTCCATGAGCCGTGTGTCCGGGGGTCCGTCCATCTGACCCCTGTCTGCTCCCAGGGCATCCAGTGGACCCCGGTGGAGTTTTTCGACAACAGCATCATCTGCAACTTGATCGAGAACGTGAGTTGCCCCCCAGTGCCAGGGGCCTGGGTTGGGGTCCCAGCTCCCCCCATCGCACCTGGTGCGAGTTCGGGCTGAGCAAGAGCCTGGAGCAGCCCCAGTTCAACGGAGCTGCTGCTCGGGGCCGGGCCGGTTTGGGGTGACGCTGTCCATCACGGCGCAGAGCAAGTGCGGGATCCTGGCCATGCTGGATGAGGAGTGCCTGCGGCCTGGCGTGGTCAACGAGGACACCTTCCTCACCAAGCTGAACCAGATCTTCGCCACCCACAAGCACTACGAGAGCAAGGAGACTCAGAATGCCCAGCGCATCATGGACACCAGTCTGCCACTACAATGCTTCCGCATCCACCACTACGCTGGCAAGGTCCGCCAGTGGCCATGGGCACCCGCCGGCACCCATAGCCCTGGCCTCACTGGGGGCAGCTGGGACCCCTGGGTCCTCTTCCCAGCTTTGCATGGGACATGTGGGGCTGGACTGGGAATGGGCGTGGATACACTGAACCGCAACCCGCTCGGTCCCTCCTCCCTCCCTGAGCGTGGCCCACCGTGCACCCTGCTGAGCGCTAACCCCACTCCCGCACCCAGGTGACCTACAACGTGACGGGCTTCATTGAGAAGAACAACGACCTGCTCTTCCGCGACCTCTCGCAGGCCATGTGGGCCGCCCAGCATGCGCTGCTGCACTCCCTCTTCCCCGAGGGAGACCCCCAGAAGGTCTCCCTCAAGCTGCCCCCCACCGCAGGCTTCCAGTTCAAGGCCTCAGTAGCAATGCTGATGAAGAACCTCTATTCCAAGAACCCCAATTACATCAGGTACTGGCCCCGGGGGGAACCTCGGCCCCGGCTCTGGTGCCAGCGGGACTCCCCCCAGCCCACCGCTGCCCTCCCCAGGTGCATCAAGCCCAACGAGACCAAAACAGCAATGCTCTTCACGCCGGAGCTGGTGCTGGCACAGATCCGGTACCTGGGGCTGATGGAGAACGTGCGGGTGCGGCGGGCGGGCTACGCCTTCCGCCAGCTCTACGGCCCCTTCCTGGAGCGCTACAAGATGCTCAGCCCCCGGACCTGGCCCCGCTGGGCCGGCAGCGACAGGTACGGGGCTGGGCCAGACCATGGGCACGTCCGGCGGACCCCTGGCCAGGGGACTGCGGGGCTCTGACCAGCCTCACCTCCTGCCGTGGTGCAGGGAGGGGGCCGAGGTTCTGCTGGCAGAGCTGGCATTCCCCCCCGAGGAGCTGGCGTTCGGCCACACCAAGATCTTCATCCGCTCGCCGCGCACCGTGAGTCTGGGGATGGGGGAGCGGGGGGGACCCCGCTATGGGGCAGTCGGGCTGCTGGGGGAGGCAGGGCCTGACCCAGAGTGGGTGCCAGCCCTACGGGTTCCTTCACCCCACTGGTGGCCCTGAGTCCATCCCAGCATCTCCTGGGTGATGCCGCAGACCCGGAGGCAGCTCCTGGCCAGGGGTCCCTGTCCCCACTTGGCACCCCAGCGCTCACCCTGGCTGTCCCCAGCTCTTCGACCTGGAGAGTAAGCGCCAGGGGCGCGTGGTCCAGCTCGCCACCCTCATCCAGAAGACATTTCGGGGCTGGCGGTGCCGGTCCCAGTACCAGCAGATGCGCAAGAGCCAGATCATCATCTCCGCCTGGTTCCGGGGCCATGCGGTGAGGAAGGGGGAATTCCGGCGGCGCTTCCCCTGCCCATCCCTCACCCCCTGGGCAGGGCCTCCTGGCTCTCCCAAGCCCCCCAGCTCACCCCACCTCTCCCCACCGCAGCAAAAGAACAAGTACAAGCAGATGAAGCGGTCGGCACAGATCATCCAGGCGTACGTGCGGGGCTGGAAGGTGAGGGCTGGGCACCCTGGGGCTGCTGGCCGGGGCCAGCAGGTCTCCTAGCATAGGCAGCATGGGCAGCGGGGTGGGGGGTGTGCGGTGGGGAAGGGTCGGGGCTCTGCGTGCCCTGTGCTGGGACCAGACTCATCTCCTCTCCCTGTCTTCCGTCCTTCTCTCCTGCCTCTCTCCTGCCTCTCTCCCTCTCGCTCCCTATCTGTGTCGGTCTCTCCCGCCTCGGGCTCTCCGGGCTCTCACCCCCCGCAGTCTCGCCGGCTCCTCTGGGAGCTGAAGTCCCAGCGTCACCGTCACGCGGCCGCCGCCACCATCGCTGCTTACTGGAGAGGGTACCAGGTAACGGGGCCAGCCCCACCGTGGGGCCACGCGCCCTGCTCGCTGCCTCTGTCCTGCTGTCCACGCCGCTGTGTCCAGGGCTGTCTGTCTGTCTGCCCACCCTGGCTCCTGCCCACCCTGTCGGGCTGGAGCAGCTGTCCTCTCCGCTGGGGCTGAATGGGGACGGGGGGAGGGACACCCATGTCCCGCGGGGGCTGGCAGCGGGAGAGTGACAAGGCCCCACATCCCCACCACTGCCGCCGCTGACAGCTGTCTCCGGCAGGTCCGCAGGGCGTACAGGAGGTATTTCCGCTCTGGGGCCAGCGCCCGCCTGGCCAACTTCATCTACCGACGGCTGGTGAGCGGGGCGGGGGGCAGACGGGGCACGGCACCTTCCCGGGCCCCTGCCCCTGGGGCTGGCCTGGGGACCCTCCCGACCTCCCGCCACGTTGCTGCCCCCAGGTGCAGAAGTTCCTGGTGGGGCTGGGGAGGAACCTCCCGCCGCTGTTGGTCACGGACCGGACCTGGCCCCCCGCGCCATACAAGTTCCTGGCTGACGCCAACCAGGAGCTGAGGAGCATCTTCTACCGCTGGAAGGTGGGAGCCGGGGGGGGACGGGGACAGGGAGGTGGGTGGGCTCCGGTTGGGACCTTGCGTCCCTCTGTGCCAGCCCCTGCCAGGGGTCTTCGGTGGCACCGAATCGCCCCCTCCTTTGGCAGTGCAAGAAGTACCGGGAGCAGCTGACGCCGCAGCGCAAGGCCCTGCTGCAGGCCAAGCTCTGCGCCAGCGAGCTCTTCAAGGACAAGAAGACGCTCTACTCCAAAAGGTGCCAGGGCTGGGGGCTGGCGGGGAGGGGGGGGGGGGCATGGGGCGGCGCCAGCTGACGGCCTCTGTCCCCAGCCTGCAGCAGCCCTTCCAGGGCGAGTACCTGGGGCTGACGCAGAACCCCAAGTACCAGAAGCTCCATGCCGTGGCCAAGGACAAGCTGGTGATGGCCGACACCGTGAGGAAGGTGAACAGAGCCAGCGGCAAGGTGAGCCCCATCCCCGTCCCCACCGCGCTGGGAGGGTGTGCGGGGCTGTGCTGACCCCCCTGCCCGCAGACCGTCCTGCGCCTGCTGCTGCTCACCACCGAGCACCTCATTCTGGCCGACCCGAAAGCCGCCCAGCCCAAGACCGTGCTCAGCCTGGGCGACATCCACAGCATCTCCGTCACCCGCTTCTCCGATGGCTTCCTGGCCCTGCACCTCAAGGAGGTACCGGGGGAGGGGGGTCCCTGGGGGCTCAGGGGTCCCCGGCGGGGCTGACCCCCCCCCGTCTCCCCACAGACCTCCACAGGGGGGGCCAAGGGCGACTTCTTGCTCATTAGCGACCACCTCATCGAGCTCGTCACCCGCCTGCACCAGACCGTCATGGATGCCAGCGCCCAGGCCCTGCCCCTGCACATCACCGACCAGTACGGATGGCGCGGGGGGGGCCTCCAAGGGTGGGGTCTGCAGGGTGGGGTGAGACTTGCAGGGGTGGAGCTTGCAGGGCAGGTTGGTGTCTGGGGCACCAACTGGAGCTCACAAGGGTGGGGTAGGGCAGAGTGAGGCTTGCAGGGGCAGAGC
>WAAD01012389.1:874-34736 GCA_013389945.1 Fregata magnificens | reverse complement strand
CCATGATAACTAGGAAAAAAAAAAAAAAAAAAGTCTTCTGACTTGGTGACCTGGCAACCTTTTGAGCAAGACAATGGAAAGAGCCTATCCTAGACTCCCTTAAGGCAGCAGTCTCAGTTTCTTGAAGTTGTTTTCTGTGTGAGTAGTGAGACTAATGATTCATGATCTTCCACAAAGACCAGAAAACAGGCTGTGTTTGGCGAAATCAAAGTCAAACAGGTTTGAACTGAAGTTCAGAAGATAAGGTAGAACCATGTCCATAATGTTTTCTGATTTAGGTAGAAGAGGAAGAAGTTGAAACTTTTCCTTCTACTGTTGCCCATGTAGGAAAGCAGTATTTCCTGGGCTATAAACTCAGTAAAGAGACTTCCTTTTCCTTTGTCACAAATAGCAGAAAGAAAGAGCTAAATATCTTTCTAACCCCTGCTTAATCAGTGACCTCAAGATTTATTTTTACCTAGTTATCATGGATTCATGGTGAATTCTGTTCTGTCCGTGTTGGGTATCTTTCTAGAGCTGTCTTTGCAATGTTAGGTTTTGTTTGGTCTAGTATTCTTGCTAACAAAGGAAGAATGTAACATACTTGAAATTTTTGTCTCTACTGGTTGCTAGATCCACTTTTCCGTTGACTCTCCAGACACATCTATGTCTGGCTCTGCTAAAAAAGGCAGTGTTTATAGTATGGCTGCATTTGATTCAGCTGCAATGCTCATATTTTTGTGGCTTCTGTTTCACAAATAAGGTGAAGTTGGTAGATTATATGCAGTTTTCAAGCAATAAAGTTACTCTGTGTGTGTTCCAGCAAGTCTGGCCAAGTGTATTTCCTCTGTGAGATCACAGACTACTTTATGCACAAGCCTTGCTTCCTCATTCATACTGCTTTTATTCCCTTCTTAGTCTCTTCTATTTTTTTAACTGCTTTGTGAACTGTATCTAGTTTTTTAATTCCTGATAATCACCACTGCTACTTCAGATATTGCTACCTTCTGTAATGACTGAGTAGTAGCCATCTCTACTGCCCTAGATGCATGGGCCAAAAACTGCCAGTTATGAAAGAAAATGCTTTTATGTTGTGGGATCAAAGTATTCTATCATTATCAAATTGAGAAGCAAGAATGTTTGATCAACATCATATTTTGTTGATCAACAAAATTTTCATAATGTTTTAGTCCTGATGGTGGTTTCTGACAAAAACATTTGACTTCTGTTTTTTCATAATCACAGACACATTTTTGCTCTTGTTTATTTCACATAAGTCCTGTGTTTTAGGAGAGGAACAATGGCACATTCTCATTGTTCAGGAGAATTCCTAATATGTCATACTTTCAGTTTTGAGAAAATAATTTTTACTTTGCACATTTTTCTCTGAAAGCCTATTGTTTGCTCTACATATGAAAGTATTATAGTGTATTCTTGTTGCATTTTCATCAATATTGAAAAATGTGAATCAAATACCACAGTTTACACAAGAGCTTAGGAGGTGTATAATCCAATGTTTAAGAACTAGCTGAAGATTTGAGATACCCTAGGTCAATTTGCTATTCCACTGTGGATTTCCTGTTTGGATGAGGGCTTCTTGTTCTTCATTTCCTTAGCTGCAATGTGTTTACAGTTACACAGGGTGCTGTGATTAATGTTTGCCAGGTGCTATAATACTGCTGTGATGGGAGCCATCTAAATATTAACAGTATCCAAGAGTAGCAGTGTGTTTCTGAGAAGTATAAAGGCTGATTTTTAGAAACATTCAATGAATCTCAGTGAACGTGAGTGTAGAACGATGTGCCTGCAGAAGAAGCATCTTCATAGCTGCTATAAATTTATACCCCTCAAACCTGAGATTTCATCATATTTTAAGGGATAATGGCTACTGTGCTTACCTATGCAATAGCTCTTTTTTTCATAATTTCTGATAATCTTCTGATCTGAGAGTTCTGCAGGCTAATCTGTATATAGTATAAAATACATGTACATCAATCTAGGTAAACACTGGCCATGAGAGTTGAGCAAAAGGAACCTATATCACTCACCCGTATTTGTGCCCCTCTCATATCTTCTGTCCGTTTGTGTACTCTTACATTAGATCAAGTCTCCAGCCGTATGTAGAGTCTGGTGGTCTTTGCCTTCAATAAGTGATGAAAGTCAAAGTCATTCACCTGTGCCTGGCTCAGAATTCTGCATCCACAGATACCAGTAGAGGATAGGAGGCTCTTTTTTTCAACCTAGAGCATGACATTGTTCTAGAAGACGGGTTTGTTCAGGTTTGGGGTTTTTTTTTTGGTAGAAATTATAAGAGTGCATGCCTAAGTAGAAGTATGGGATTTTTCTATGCAAAGGCTACCTTCTGGACCCGAATATCATTGAAACTACTGGTCTCTGATGAGGGAGAAAAATGAACTTGTAGTGTGTGTCTGTGTGGGGTTTTTTTGGTTTTTGGTGTGTGGTTTTTTTTTTTTTTTTTTAATATTGATAGATTGGTAACTCTGGCAATACCTGGGCCTCAATAATTAGCTTAGAAAATATTCCTGGGAATATTAGCTGTACCAGATACTTGCTAGTTTAAGCTAGAATTGTTAAAATGTTCTTGGAAATTGAGGGGGGAGGGAAATCTGTCATCTTAACACACCCTTGGATATATTTAACAGGTTCTACTGTTGTGAGTTGCTTCTAAAAGGCCAAATGACATGCCCAGGTATTTCCTTAACAACTTTTTCAGTTTCCTGAGTCTGGCATTTCACAGTAGCATTACTACAAGCATTTAATTGGTCTCTCTTGTATATCTGGCAGTTCTCTCCGTCAGTTCAAACTTCCTGTTTGCATTACCTCCCACTCTTAGTAACAGGAGAGGTATACCTGCATATACTTTTTTTTTTAACTCAATTCTTGCATGTTAAAATTCTTGTGAAACTACAGAGCCAGTCAGGCCACTTTTTCATCCTGGTGCTAGCTAATCTTGTGCTCTTTGGCTGTGAAAATTTTATGTTTTGGCAAAATAACTTGGTAGAATTGTCAAGCATTTGACAGTGTTTATATTCAACTGTGGAAGTAATCTCATACTGGGACCATGGCTTCATGTCTGCACTGGGATTTGGATCTATCAGCACCTGTATACACCTATGGGAAAACTTGTTAATGTCATAGAATCATTCTTCATGGGCTCAGCATTAAATCCTGCAGGAGCAATGCCCAAAGCTGCAACTTTGAACATGACCTTCCCTGAAAATGCTTCTCAGATTTGTTCTTAATTAATATATCTTCAAAGTCAGAGTTTGTCACTTTCTCAGTAAACTAGTTTTGCTTATGAATCTGCCACTTAGCTAAGTAATGTTAAATGCCGCTGTCAAAAGATGATTGATTGCCGCTTTCCATGAACTTTGATGCAGGCCACCCAGTCATGGACTTGCACTTGGTGCAGTTTTCCATGCTGCTCTATTTCTGGCTCCTTGATGGTAATTTCTTGCTTTCTCGTCTACTTCTGTAGTTCTGTGCAGAGCTACATACGTTAAATCCTCGTTAGCTTCTCCTCCCTTATATTCCTCACCTCTGGATCTTTCTAAACTTTTTCTTTGTACTCGGCATCCCTAGAGGTTTAGTTTTTCTCCTTTTTACTTTAGCCACAGTATTTTGCAAAATTATACATCAGAAAAGAAATATGCTGCCAAGACTCCATGGATGGCCCAGAGAACATGGGGATTGGGATCCTCAGTATTTGCCTTCGTGCAAAACAGCAATAGTAGCAGTCATCCAGGATCCTGCAGCTTCAGGCTTCTCTGGGGATGGTCTATGAAGTTTGCATCTCAAAGGCTTTTGCCAAGGGTTCTACCTTTTTTGTTACAGCTTTCTCTTAAACAGTAAATGCCTGTATGGTAAAAAGGAGGATGAGTCCCCTTTACCTCTCATGGAGCTGTTTTATAGAGGAGCAACTTTCTTTCCATTGGGGAAAAGCTCCATCAGGATGGTGGGAGCAGTTAGATATTGTTCTTTGTCATGCCAGAAATCAGTTTCACTGGCTACGTTAGCGTCCAGCTCTATACTCTAGCAAGAGTAGGAGATTTCCAAAGGTCCCGTCTCACAGAGTGTGTGAACAAGTTGGATGCCATGTGGGTGTTGCTTTAAAAAAAAATCTTCTGTAAAGACTTCAAATGAAAACTTAGATTCTTCACCCTGATTTCCAAAGGCCATGTCCTTTATTAGAAGGCCCAGAGGAGGCTCCTGTCACCAGAGGCTGTAAATTTACTAACCTTATTCAGACTTTCACAGGAACAAAAAAGGACCGGAAAGCTCTAATTTAATGAATTTAGAGGATTCACTACACTGAGGGTGGAAGTGATCATAGCAAACTACATCTGAATGCAGTATTCTGTTTCTACTCCTTTAAATTAAGTTGGCAAAGATATGTGGTATTCACTATTAGGGTAAAATTATGTGAAGCAGCTGCACTGACAGATAAGATTAATTATCCTTTACATTGCTGACATTAACTCTACTTGTCATCAGGGCTGTGGGAAGAGTTGCCCCCTCATCAGGTCATTTTTGTGAACACATTTACTACCAATATGTTGTTTTAAATTATCATAAAACATAATGAGTCAAAATGGGGACTGTCACCTGTAGTTTTCTATCAACACTTTAGGAAGATCATATCTTGGATATTAAAATGCAGAGGGGAAAATGTTAGTAGCCATCAGTTAGACTTTGGAGTTCCCACAGGCCGTATATGCCTTAGATACCCTTGTAAGTGACTTACCGCAGTGAACCTGAGATGGTGTCATTAAAAAGACCCATGAGACAAGAAAGCTAGTCTTGGTTGTAACCACCAGTTCTGCTTTCTATAGAGATGTTGCTCAAATGTGGGCAGGAAGAAGTACTGGCGTACCATAGGGAGTAGGATGTCTAGCTGGTGAGTTTCGTGTGAAAAGGCTACTCTAGCTTCATTTTTGTCTCCATTTATTTGTTCCAATAATTAGAGTGAGGTAAATATTTATCCCTAGTGTTGGACTGCACAAACAGAAACCAGGACCTGGACTAAGCTGACAAGCAGAGCTGGCCAGTAGCTCTGCTGTCGTGCACTCAGGTGAGATGAGCATGTCTGTCACCTTTCTGGCTATGCTGTCTGGCCCTGGACCTTTTAGAAAGACATGTGGGTTGGAGGAGCTCTGCTAGTGAAAGGTGTCGTGCCGGCAGCCTGGAGGTGTGGAGGTCCTCAGCCTCGGCCAGCCTGGTGGTATGGTATGTTGAGGAATGCTGGTCTAATTCTTCATGTGCTATGGGGAAAATCTCCAGGGCATATCTCCAGATACAGGGAGCTGGGAGGCCAAGGATGGCTCCCTAGCCTTTGTGGAAATCTCTAATGGAAGGCATGGTGTCCCTAAGTTTCTAGGGACTGAACCTTTTGTAATCATATTGATACCAAATCTCTTTCTGAATTCCCAGTACAAAGTGGGAAAATGATAGTGTTTGGTATGGGGTTAAGACACAGCTCTGCATATAAAAATAATGCTAATATCTTGTCTCCTCTGTCACACTAAGGTCAATTTTAACATGAGTTTGGGGCTTTCTTCACTGATAAATCTTCATGTGGGGTGTAAGAAAAGCCAAGTGCATTCAAATTTGTGCATTAAAAATTCTGCCTGGAAAGAGAAGAAAATGTTAATGTTTGTAGAGAAATAATGTTTGTAACTTCTAGCAGGGTGGGGTAGTCCCTCCCCTACTTTGCAACAGTAAGCTAATTAGAATTACAAAAGCCATGAAGAAATACAAAGTGTTAACTTGATTAAATTTGGAATGGGGCTGCCCACCTGTTCTTCTAAATATAAGTGACTCTGCAACATGACCCGCTAGTTGTCAGAGGTGGGTAAGCCAGTGAAAGCTTGCACTGAGCCCTGGCTCAGGCTGGGCGCTCTGTCTGTGAATGAGGGCAAGCCAAGGAAGGGAGAAGCCTGCAAGAATGTCTTGGCACTACTTCCTGGCTCCATAGTGACCTTAGATACAGATCACTTTATGTAATATTTTTTTCAAATGTGTATAGTCAGCTCTAACGGCTCGTTGATCCTAGCTAAGCTCTCTGGCTTGGCTCTGCTGTCAAGTGTTCTTGTTTGCCTGGGTCTAGTAAGTTATGTGGCTTGAAGCTACAGGCGTTTCCTTACTATATAGAAATAAAGTCAAAAGCTCCATTGTGATCACTTGTTGAAACAACTCTGACTTATGGCACAAAGGTTCCCTGATGCTGACAAGCTAAACAACTTTCACTTGGTGCAAAACCCTGCCAAGCAAACCTGCTTCCAGATCTTATCTGCAGTGTGAAGGAGGTGTCTTACAGAAGCTCATTTAAACAACTTCACACCATCCTTCTCAATAGAATTGAGTCTGAATAATCCGTATGAATCTCTTGACTTAAACATTGAATCTCAATGCATCACTGCTTAGTGGGTGACAGTCACCATCCAAGTACTACTAATTAGCTTTTTATTTAAATGAGTCCAGACACTAAACTTTTGTGAGTGTGGCATGCTTGCCAATTGCAACAGAGCAAAGCTCTGAAGTGCTCTTGTTAATTCCACGCATTCCTCTTAGGCACATTTTCTGTGTTGTTTCTCTGTCCTACAGATATCTTCCTCTGCTCTGCTGCTTGTATCCCAAAATACAGGCTTATTATTTATTCTGCCTAACATATCCATTTTCATAGGGGGCCCCGGCTATCAAGTATTAAATATCTGTTTTGGTGAAGTAATGTTATGTTTCCACTAATGCTGTAACTGCCTCACTGCAGTGATCCTACATTGGTTGATCTTAAACCCTTTAGGGTGTACTGGCTAGCAGCTTTCTTTTTGAATATTTGTTATTTTCTTTCCCAGGGATGCCAATTTGAAGAAGCAGCCCACCTTCTGTTGATAATATAGAGCTTGACTGTTACTTGCAATTTAATGGTGTGTTGGTATTGAAATTCTGTCTTCACTCCAATTTTATACGTTTTATTTATATACATCGTATATTGCATTTGTTACTGGATTAAAACTTGTATCCCTAATGACGGCAATTCTGAAATAGCTGTATATATTGCATAAATAACAAGCTTTGCAGCTGAGCAGTGATTTACATCTTTACAAGTTGCATGATTTCTTTGTCAGGCTTATTAAAAACTCTCAAAGGGCACTGTTTTTACCTCCATTCCCTTCCCCTGCTGTTGTATCTGTAATTCAGTGCTCTCAGAAGTCACTGGGGAATGGCAACCCTCTACAAGCAGGCAGGCTGACAACAAGTAGTGCTGGCTCAAAGTCCTACCCCGGTGCCTTTGCTACAATTACACCTTAGCTCTGCTCTGCAATATCCTGCTTGTTTGTTCCTGGACCTCTTCTAAGCAGGGATTAAGGACATAAAAATGAATTGTGCAAGAGTCTTCTTTATAGTGATTTTATGCTGTGGGGAATTCTGTTAGAGATTAGATTTTTGGACCATAAAACTTTCAAATCTCTTCTAAGCTGGATGTGAATTCTAGTTTCCTGAGGTAAATAGGTACAACTTTTTCAATCCTGTTCCATCCACCTGCCAAAATCAGGTCCATAAGGGCAGCCAAAATCTATTATTGGTTTACACTGGTGCAAATCTTCTGACGTTAAAGGTTGAATCTGTGTAACTGAGAGTGGAATTTGGCTTCTGGCCTTTGTATCTTATATGGCATAGGTGAAAGCCTACAGTTCAGACTAAACTCTTGTGACCAGATATAGTAAGAGGGGATTGGTGGGGGGAAGTGATGAAGAAAAGATACTTTAAAAAAAAAAAAAAAATTCTGTATACATGCATGTGGGCATATGAGTATGTGTAAATGCTCTAATTGCTTTTTTCTCCTTTGTATATGAATAAATCTACATAAATATATTAAATAAAACCTGCAGAAATAAATTTATTTTGAGTTATTATTTCCTTCCAGAAGAGTAGCATTTTTTGGAAGTCTTTAATACATGTGCATGAAAGCCAGTCTGTTAATATTTTTCTCTAACATGGAGAATGTTTGGGTGTCAACTTTGGCAGTTTGTGCAGTGTGTAATATCCATCTGGTAGTGGTTAGAAACAAAAGCCAGCAAGAAAGAAAAAAGCAACAGTTACTTCTCACAATTCACTATTATAACAGAACCTCAGTTCTATGTCCCTCTTTTTCCTTTTTATTATGACATCTTTAGATGCTATGATCATCATCTCTTCAGTTGAATGCTTCTGTATTCCACCAAGAAAAATCTAGTAGCTTTTTTTTTGTATGTTAAGTAACTTTAGGTAATGTTAGAAACCATGAATTTGAAAAAGTCAATTAAGCAAAAATAATAATGATGGTTTCTTAGAAAAACAAATTATTTTGGCTATAGAAAGGATACTTGTGTATAGAAAAACTTCAAAATAGTAATACTGCCTCATTCCAAAGAAAATAGAGAATAATAGGAATGGCCACTTTAGCTTAATGGTAATTCTAGAACAACAAATTTAGTTTCCACTTGCACTGTTTTAAGTCTGTAGCAACTCCACTGAAGCAAAAGGAATTACTCAAGACTTACATGCTGACAGTCTCTTCACTATTGCCTTTCTTTACACACGTTTGGTGATTTCTTCACAAAGCTCAGTGACTTTAAGCAATGTCAACGGGAAGAGAGGGCTCTTCTAAACTTTGAGAATATAAAAGGGGGCATCCAGGGCCAAACTGGTTATCTGTGGCTTTTAAGCACTGCTTGTCAGAGCACTGAAGTTTTATTACAGGCAAGGGAGTGATACCTAATATATTATAGCAACTGGAGTAGGTTCTTGGCCCACTGTGGAGTAAGTGCTACATTGTGCACATGTAAGTTGCTCAAAATCTATGGAGTCTTTCACAAGTACAACTGAAAAGAATTTCTCACCCTCTCTGTCCAGCATGAAAGTTTAGAGTCTGAGTCTCAAGGTGTTAAAAATATGAATTGTGATTTCACATAATGTTTTGATGTGCATTAATCTCAATGGATCAACTCACTAACGCTTTTGGTTTGGCCTTGAATTTTTGTTGTCTGGTATTTGCAAACAGTGATTGCTTTCAGGAAGGTTTTTTCTAAATCTTGTGCTAGTGCAAATCTATCTTTAACTCAGAAATTCTTTTCCTCACAAATGTTATTAGGGTGTTTCTGGATCTGTGGGTGTTTAACTCAGATTCTTAATAAATTTGCCTCGGAGGCTGTTTTATCCTACTGTGGGAAATCGGAATTTGGGGTGATTATTGGATCTTTCCTTTCTGACTCTGAAAGCAGGAAGGAAAGTGAAAACAGAAGGGTACTTCTTGAGGGAACAGCTGTACTGGTAGTCCCGTGGGGTTTCTTCTGAAAATGTGGCTGTACAGACTCTGAGATGGATGAACGTCTTCGGTCATCTGAGCCTGCCTAACAAATGTGCTGAATTGTGTTGGGAGAGGGCAAAAAGCTGGATAGCTCTGGCAGAAATGAGGAGGAAAAAAAAGGCTGGGTCAGAGCACCAAAGCTGACTTCAGCTCTGCTTTCCAATGGCTACAGTAAGAAGACNCGAAATTCTCTGCAAATCTTATGCAATGCTGTAATCCTCTGCTTTGTGAGGAGAAAGTTCACGTTTCAATGGAGACAGAGCTACTAGGTAGGGAAGGGCCTGACTGCATTAAAAATTAAACTGTTGTGACCCTTATTTATCTTGGCAACATATAAAATGGAATGAACAAAGAGTGACTTCTCCATGTATTATTCCTCTCTTCACCTGTGAAGCTAATATCAACACCTAACCATTCTGTAATGTTACATAGCATACTTGGACTTTTTTTTTCCTGCTTTTCATCAGCACTAGCTTTGGCTTAGATAAGTAGTGAGAATATAAAATAAGGAGATACAAGGATATGAGGACTGACATGCTTTTGAACAGTATGTGGCAGGTGACATGATTCTGGCTTATGCTATGGAGCTGGGTGACAAAATGGCCCTAGGTGGCATTGAGAAATCCTATCCTGGGGAAAGCCGATGTTGCTGCTGCTCCTAGCTCTAGCCCAGGGAAGGTGAGGGGTGATGGCCAGTGGATGAAGAGGGGTGTGTGTGTGCAGGCAGGTGCCGGCCCCCAGCCTCTCCTGGGGCTGGTGACACACAGCAGTAACCTCTGGGGATTGGGGCTCTTGCTTGTTTGAGAGCTGGCACTGTCAATAGTACTTTCATGCTTCTCTAGCTAGAAAAATAAAAGATATCAAGACACACTTGTACAGCAATGATTACTAGAAAAACTTTACACCCACCCACCAATTTATGCAGAAAATCTGGTGTTCTGGCAAAACCAATTTTTTTTTCTGGACAGGTTATCAGTATGTAGCTTTAAAAGGCAACAGTGGGCATATGGGAGATCTTTGTTTCAAAATCTACTGAATAATCACCACCCTACAATTTATTGTGGGAGTTCCAAAACCTCTGTTTATGGAGGAGGTGAAGAACATTAGAGGTAGTATGAAGTGTTATGATCTTTGGAATTAATCTATCTAGTATAGATTTTAAATTTTAATTTTTTAAGTGGCAATTTCTTTGGTATCAAGACTCAATTTAAATATAGTGTACTGTCTACTAAGTCATTTAAGAAAACCAGGAGATGTATGTAATCTCCTAGTTTATGTAGGAGAAAGTGCAAAAATAATGCAGCCCAACTAACTGATATGAAGATACTGGCGTGTATTAAATGATGTGTAGGACAACATGGGAATCATGAGAATGAACTCCAAGTAGCCTGTGATCTTAATGGAAAAATTGTGAAGCATGTACAACATTGTACTCACAGGTTTCCTTTGTTATGCTTTATATTGTAATGGATACCTGGTGACCAAGGAAACTGGTTTCTGCTGCCTGTTGGGGATCAGTTCCTAGCAAATAAACGATCCCCTTCATTTTGCTTATGTGGGTTTTTATTCTTGATGGGTTTTTTTCCTGCTTTCTTTTCTCTCCTCTTTCTTTTTTCTCAACTGTACAGGAAATAAAAGCATGATGTATGCAAACAGATGGCACTGAGTAGATGCTAAACTTCTGGAATAACTGTTTACAGGATCAGGTTCTCTGCTTTCGTGTATGTGTACAATTCATATTCAGGTATGAAATGTTAAATGATTTTGCCTAAAAATCCTACGATTGCTAAAACCAGGGAAAGTTTTGCTATCTCTTCTTTGCTTATAAAATTGTCTTATCTTAAGCCTCTTTCTTTTCAACTTTCTGGTAAGAGGTGGTGGAGTCGTCATCCCTGGAGGCATTCAAAAAAGGTGTAGACGTGGCACTCCAGGGCCTGGTTTAGGGGGCATGGTGGTGTTGGTTGATGGTTGGACTTGATGATCTTAGAGGTCTTTTCCAACCTTAATGATTCTATGATTCTAAGTTCAGTAAAGTGTTCACCAGAGAATTCACCTGCAGAAAACCCCTCTCCTAAGCTTGTGAATTTGATCATTTACCTTTTAGGAAAGGATTATGACAAATGATAAATTAAACTCCATGTTGCTGCTTGCAAAATCTGAATCACTATAAGCAAGGCATCCAGCAGAGCTGCTGAATGGCATGGTGTAGGACTTGGCACTGTCAGTTTCTGCAGGTTTTGCTAGGCTCTTTTGTGGCTTTTCATATCATATGAATTTTGTCTTCCACAACTCTGTTAGAAACAAATAGAAAACTGAAAAAGCAGTGAGCAAAGTTGGTTTAGCTGCCTTTGGGTTGCTGAACCTCTAAGCAACCAAAAGACATTTTGCTGTAACCCCTTCTTTAAAACAATAATCAAAAAGATTAGAATCTAGGTTTTTTTGTCTTGTTTGTTTTAAATTTAGGGGTGAGGGAAGGAGGGAGAGAGACACAGACACCTAAGCCCCTCCTGACAACCATCTACTCTGCATTTATTAGTTACTTTCCTTTAAAGTGAGGGTGTTCTGACACTACCTTGGACAAAATGTCTGATACCTGGGTGGGTAAGGGTTTGGTGAGACTAGTATTTCATTTAATTCATTATATTGAAGCATCTGCCACATGTACAGAACCATAACCCATGAGGGTAGTTCTGGTGTGTTGTGTGAACATAGAGTCATAGGGTAATTTCATGCTGGCTGGGAGTGGGAGGCTTTTGCAATTGAGTAGAACAGGGACTCTTGCCTCTAGAAGTGACAAAGGTCACCTGGCCTGATGAGGAAAACTATTATGGAGGAGGAAAAAAAAATTCAGTGTGGCAGGCTGACTTGTGGTAACCTTTTCATATTGTCAGGCTATTGGACACCAGAGAATATGTCTTATGGAGGCTCAGAGCAAATCACATGAAAACACTGCTACTAGGTTGTCCAAGTTAACTTTAAACTGTTAAGTTTTTGTAAATGTCTTTAGTCCTCAGATATGGTTATACTGAATCAGTGGCACTTCAAATGATATTTTCAACAGTTCAGATATTCAAGTTTGTCGTTTGTGCCAAAATAGCATTCTTTTAAACAGATACTTTTCTGTATGTTGGTATGACTCAATGAGCAATAAATCATGCATTTTTTAATCAGGTAATTTTCCTGTAGAAAAAGGCAATAAGAATTTTTTTTTTAATGGGAAAAATTTTTGGACGCTTTTGCAGTTTTAGCTGAGATCAAAAACTTTGTTCAGTGTCAAATTGAGATTTAAACACCCAGAACTGAAAAGTTAAAAAAGACTCTGTGTTAAACATATATACTTTAATTTTTCATAAACTTTTCAACACAACTGTGATTATGAACAGATGAACTTGAACATGGCATTCAGTATCAAAGATTATGCTGCTGGCAAGGTAATTCTTCCCTGCAGCTTCAATACAATAAGAGATTTTTTTTGTTTGTCACAAGAATTTTGACTGATTTCGGGGACCCAGTTTTGTGACTGAATTCTGAACTTCTTGGTACTGTGAAGAGTTTAGAGTCTGTAACAGCCCCTATAAAGCTGTATTGGGTTTGCGTGGCAAGGTTTTGTTAGTGGGGGGGCTTCTGTGAGAAGCTCCTAGAAGCCTCCCCCATGTCCAATAGAGCCAATGCCAGCTGGCTCCAAGATGGACCTGCTGCTGGCCAAGGCCGAGCCAATCAGTGGTGGTGGTAGCACCTCTGGGATAACATATTGAAGAAGGGGGAACAAAAAAAATAAAAGCTGTGCAATTGCAGCTGGAGAGAGGAGTGAGAATATGTGAGATGAACAACCCTGCAGACACCAAGGTCAGTGAAGAAGGAGGGGGAGGAGGTGCTCCAGGCACCAGAGCAGAGATTGCCCTGCAGCCCATGGTGAAGACCATGGTGAGGCAGGCTGTCCCCCTGCAGCCCATGGAGGTCCATGGTGGAGCAGATATCCAGCTGCAGCCCGTGGAGGACCCCATGCTGGAGCAGGTGGATGCCTGAAGGAGGCTGTGACCCTGTGGGAAGCCCACACTGGAGCAGGCTCCTGGCAGGACCTGTGAACCCATGGAGAGAGGAGCCCATGCCAAAGCCAGTTTCCTGGCAGGACTTGTGACCCTGCAGGGGACCCACGTTGGAGCAGTCTGTTCCTGAAGGACTGCACCCTGTGGAAGGGACCCACACTGGAGCAGTTTGTGAAGAACTGTAGCCCGTGGGAAGGGCCCATGTTGGAGAAGTTCATGGAGGACTGTCTCCTGTAGGAGGGACCCCACGCTGGAGCAGGGGAAGAGTGTGAGGAGTCCTCCCCCTGAGGAGGAAGGAGTGGCAGGAAACAATGTGTGATGAACTGACCGCACCCCCCGTTCTCTGTCCCCCTGTGCCACTTGGGGGGAGGAGGTAGAGACCCAGGAAGCAGGGCAGGTGTGGGGGGAAGGTGTTTTAAGACTTGGTTTTCTTTCTCCTTGCCCTACTCTGATTGGATTGTTAATAAATTAAGCTAATTTCCCCAAGTTGAGCCTTTTTTGCCTGTGATGGTAACTGCTGAGTGATCTCTCCCTGTCCTTATCTTGACCCATGAGCCTTTCGTTATATTTTCTCTCCCCTGTCCAGTTGTGGAGGGGGAGTGATAGAGCAGCTTTGGTGGGCACCTGGTGTCCAGCCAGGGTCAACCCACCACAAAAGCAAAACCAAGGTTAATGATAGGATGCTTTGTAACTATCTGTTCTGTAGATGAAACAGGGCTGTCTTTTTTTCTGTTTTAGGTTAGTATCCTAGATGTCCAGTTGGCTCAGGGACTTGTTAATAGGCTGCCTCAACTTGTAGGTGACCGGTGTGAATATTGCTGAACTTGACAGCATCTAAAAACTATCCGGTGGCATGTGTGGACTAAGTTTGGAAATCCCAGCTTTTAATGGACAGATATCTGTGGTATAGGAGCTGTATTCACAACTGGCAGTTCTGTTGGCACTTTTCATTCACCCTGTGCCTGCATCAAAATAAGCATCTTGCTGGCCTCTGGATGTAATTCTTTGAGTCAGGTCTTAGATGCCTCAATGAGGGAGTAGTGTTGGCTCCCCCTGTTTTGTACCCATTTGGGTACATCTGGGAACAACAGTATCATGAAGTAGACATTCCTGTGTAGTTATGTCCAGTGCCCATCAATAACAGAAAATCAAAGACAGTAGCACCAGCAATTAAAGCACTTTCTGTTTGTTAGTCTGCTAGTATTTTTAGGAAGCTGATGGAATTTGGCTTGTCATCTAATGTGTTGATCCTTTGCCAAATGTCAGGTCCCCTGACCAGCCGCCCAAGTCACTCTACCAACTGTCATCCTCCCTTGCAGAAAGTGGAATGCACTGGAGTCGGCAACTTGATGAAGAATTAACAGACTCTACCAGCATGCTCTAATTAAACAGCTATATAGACAACAGCTGTGGAAAATTCATCAATCACAGAATGTTTATTATTGGAATTAAAACACCTCATAACTAATGCATAGATTTGCATTGATTACCATCTTCTAGAAGGAACAAGTGGTGCCAGCTTACTGTGCCTGGGCATTTTGAACATTTCTATCATGCTGTCACCCATCTGCCTCTGGTTTGTTGACTATAGTTAAAGGGTTGATCAGCTGCTTTGCAGCAAGTCAGGATCTACATCTGTAGAACTATGATGCTGAACACTACAAGGAACTCTAAATTCACTTTGTCATGTGGTCCATGGGGTGCTTCTGTATATCAATCTTCTAGGCACATGGATGGGACTCTAGATTTATTCACACCTGAGTAAATCAGAAGTAATGCAGCAAATACTAGTTTAGTTACATTGACTTATAACTATGCTTAGCTCAGAAACAAGATCACAGTAATTTGCCCAATTTCAGTTTCTCCTAGCATTCCACTGTCTAACCTAACAGTAGTGGCAATTGTGTGTATCCTTTTTTAATAGGAGGTGTCCTCAGGCAGTATATATTGCAGTCAAGCTACTAGAAAACTCAATATACAAAACATTTTCTAAGCTGTTTGAAGATGGTCATATAAAAATACGCTTGCATGTACTCACATTTGTATATATTCAATGCAATGTATTTGTGTTGGTAATAGCAACATCTTTGCCTGGTTTAGAAGCAAACTTAGGTCTTCTGTGAACATTTACAAGGACTTGTGTGATATGAGTACAGGTGCAGTTCTGAAGCACCTGATCCATGTGTTTAGGGCCAGTACAAGGCCTGAGGTCCCACTTAAGCCCTCCAAACTTGTGGTGCTCTGCGTAGAACCATTATATCTAAACTAAATGGAACAAACTTTAGTGTTAGAGCTCTAATACAGCATCCTTTTCCAAAGGCATGAAACTGAGCAGAAAAGAGCAAGCGAGTGGTTGACTCCAAGGTTCTGAGCCCATGATGAGGTCTCTTTTAGTATTCAGTGCTCATGAAATGGTACTTACAGAATCACACACTCAGCAGGCTGGGAGTAAATGCTTTTCCTCATCTAGAAAAAAGAAATGCTTGAAAATATTTAATGGCACTGACAGACTTTGAAAAATATATTGATAGGCAGGCTGAAAAAAATTAGAAGAATTGTAAATGAGAGAAATTGTAGTGTTTTAATTTGATTAATGAAAATTCCTGGAATCAGTCATGGAATGTTTTTATGACATGATCAGCAGCGACATTTGTGTTTGCGTTAGGATCTCATTCTACCTTGTAGCACAACAGAAATGTGGTTATCTTGGAGAAGGTTGACTGGATGTCTTTAAATCATAAAATTAAAAACAAATATGAAATGTGGTGCAGGGATCTAAACTTCGGATTCCTGCCAGATAAGGTTACCAGCCAATACTTCACGGCTTTAATAGAAACTGTTTTGTTTTGTATTTTAAATTAACTTTTAGGCCAAACTTGAGTATTACCCACAGTGTGCAGGCATATTTGATGAGGCATTATAAACAATTCTTACCACTGTATGATTAAGTTAAGAGGTAAATAACAGGTTTTTTTAATGAATAACTGGGACTTATCATGTCAAGAGATGAAGACTATAACTCTGTCTAGAAAAGAACAGAAAAGAATCTTGTTATGTGTCTTAACTAATGACTTAGGTGGTGTTTATGAGAGCTGAAGGAACTCAAGAAGTTGAGGAACCCTTTCTCTAATGAGCATGGTGAACAGAGTTCATTCAGTTAACTGTAACACGTTTTTCTCTTTCTTTTGACAGGCACTTTCCTAGATGCTGACCACAGCCTATACCTTTGTGAATCGCCTATTTACAAAGATGGGGAAAAAGAACATTTCTGATGAGTCTCTTAAAGATTCTGCTGTCAGATGCTTTTCTGCTTTCACACAGGCTTGATCCTGAAGTACTGTTGACTTCAATAAAGGTAAGACTTTAGATTTGTTGCTTTGGGGTTTTTTCTTATGAGAACAAATTGGGCATGTCCTTACATTTGCCCCAGAGTACTCCTGGGGTCATCATCAGCAAGACACAAAGTAAAAAAATCAACACAAACAGCAAAATGTTTATTCATACAAGATGTAAATGCTTCATGTACTTTGTGACAACTCATGAAAATCGTAGTTATGGCCAAGTTGAATTTCTACTTACTTGGACAGATGAGCTGGCAGAATGTGCCCTGCTATTTAAATATATTTACTTCCTAGTCTTGTACCAGGAGACAATTTGTTAACTCTGGAGAATACACACTGTATGTTGGTGAGGCAGGTCTACTAAGATGCTGTACTTAGGTGCCATGCTCAAACTATGGTAATTTATTTCTGATGTAAGAATGTCCTTCTTAAAAACTGCTGTCATGTGTTCATGCATAGTGGAGTGCATCAGTACTGAACCCAGTGCATGTAGGTCTCAAGATGTCCAAAAGCTCCATGTGTTTTGGAGGAAAAGAGAGAGGTTTTAAAACATGTCAGCCTTTACTGCACTAAAGTGTTTGACTTTACTGCCATACTTGCAATATTTCTCTTCTATTTGAGAAGGGTAAGGAATACTACTAGTTCAGCAGTAAAGTTAATTAGCACAGACTGTAAATGTTTATTTGTTTTTTAATAGTAGCAAACGCATTATAAATGACTCCCATGTTCATCTATTGTAAAACCCTGCTGTTAGAGTAATTTGTAATGTAGCTTTTTCTTATGATAGCTGTTGGCATTGCAAAAGCACAAATATGGATTTGGTGTTAATTGTGGAATAACCAGCCATGTAAAGTGTAATAAACCTGCTAAATTTTTAACTAGGACTTGCCATGTGAAAAATTAAAAATATTACATGTATCTTCATGGATATTGAACTAGTTAATGTACTCTTTATTTACTTTGAGAAACCTGCTTTTGTAGGCTTCTCAAATCTGAAATAGTATGTTTTTCATAAATACGGATTCACTACATCTAAGCATGTTATTATAATTCTTGGCTTTTGAAATAAGTGTAGAAAATAGTATACTTTAAGTTTTATCTGTTAGATTGAATGCAACTTCACAGACACTTATGAAAAACGGATAATAAAATTTAATTAAATTTTGAAAGTTACAGACTTTTTATGAAATTTTTGGTGGCAAGTACTATTTTTATAGCATTGTAAATGTACCTAATAGCGTTCCAAAGTGAGTATTTGTCAACATTTGAACTAAAATAATGAAATATGTTTTAATTTACCCCTTCACTTTATGCAGTTCTGTGTGGCCGTTCTTACTTCAGATTAAATGTATCCTAATTAGGAAGATCTCTTGTTAAATTATATTTTTATGGGTCACTCTTACATGGAAATGAAACATAAGTTTGTACTGAAATAGTGCAATCTGTGAATGAAGAGCTGCTTTATAGTCCTGCTTCATGCAGGACACGCGTTTTCTGCTGAACTGATTCTCATTTACCTAAATGAGGAAAGCTAAGCAGATTCAGGATTAAGACAGTTATATAATAAAGAGGGGAATTAGCGAGGTGCACTTTCTGCTGTGAGGTGATTTCCTTAGAGAAGTACATTTTAGAGAAAGATTAAGAGAATTGAGGACAAGTTTGGATTTCTAGTGGGAACCTTTAGTAGGTGCGGAGGGCAAAGTATTAAAATAATGACAAATGACATTATTTTATGATAAAAAGAAAAATAGTATGCAGAGGGCTGGGTTGGGGGGATGGTAGGCGTTACGGGCAGAAAGAGAAGTTACACATACTTAATTCAGTTTATACTAGAAAACTGAGAAATTGCCGTCTCATACTGTCTTTTTGCCTTTAGTTTTAAATAAGTTTTGCCCTTGGATATTATGAGAGAGAAATCTCCACTTTTAATACCTTAATCAATGCTGTCTTGTTTTCTGCAACTACAGTCTTTTCAGTCTTGACTGTTGGTCAAACTTTATTGAGCCACTTAAATTGATTAACGTTTTTCCAATTTTGCAACATCATCTCTAATGCAACGAATCCAGTGACCTAACCTTCTTTTCAGTGTTATTTCTGTCTCAAAAAGAGAAGTTTGGAAGATTATCCAGCTGTTGATGTGCTGGGTTCAATATTGGCAATATTTTCATGAAGAAGTAAATACGATATGAAAAGCACTGAACTCTATTTTGAGAACAAGAGGAACACCTTATATACACACTCAGATATACTATTGGAGACACTGCAATGTCACCATAAAGGCTGAATATGATTTGCTTGCAGAGCAAGAGCTCAGCTTCTGGGAAGATTTGGCTTTGGTATGAAAATCAGAGCACCTACCACACATTTTTCAGGATATTCTCTGCATAAAGCATGTATTTTCTGAGGATTCCCGAGTAAGTATGTTCTTTTTTAATAAGTGTTTTTCTATATAAACACATGTGATTATTTTTGGACTTTTAATCTTGACTTCCATATATAGTACCTGTAACTTTGGCTTCTGAAAAAGTTCCCGCTCCAGGAGGCAATTACTTGCTTGTTGAAGAAATAGTGTCTTGGTGAGAGAGATTCTCTTTTGTTTATTAGCCAGTCCCTGCTTTTATGCTTTTCATGAAGATATTTGCAAATGTCTTATTAAAGCAACAGATCCAAAAGAGTGGAAAGGCGTCATTTGATCTAACACTCAGTGAAGCCAACCGGACTCTTCACTGGCTCACTAGGAGTTCATTCCAATTGGAGTAAAATAACCTGTAAAGCTATGGGTTGTGTTTTCTTAGATTTAGACTAGGCATAGATCTGTCAAAGGCAAAGTTGCTTCATATTTGCTTGGATGTTAAAAAAAAAAAAATCCCTGGAGTTTGATCTGCATTTAGTTTCAGTATTGCTATTGGGCTGGTGAAGGGGATTAGGGGAAGAGGAGAGGAGCAGAACTCTGATGTACAATTTTATCCTTGTTTTCAGACTCCTACTTGTCTTGGTTTAACCCCAGTTGGCAACTAAGCACCACACAGCCGCTCACTCACTCCCGCCTGCACTGGGACGGGGGAGAGAATCAGAAGAGTAAAAGTAAGAAAACTCATGGGTTGAGATAAAGACAGTTTAATAGGTAAAACAAGAGCCATGCACACAAGCAAAGCAAAACAAGGAATTAATTCACTACTTCCCATCTGCAGGCAGGTGTCCAGCCATCTCCAGGAAAGCAGGGCTCCATCATGCATAATGGTTACTTGGGAAGACAAATGCCATCACTCCAAAAGTCTCCCCCTTCTTCCCCCAGCTTTATATGCTGAGCATGACATCAGATGGTATGGAATATCCTTTTGGTCAGTTGGGGTCAGCTGTCCCAGCTGTGTCCCCTCCCAGCTTCTTGTGCATCCCCAGCCTACTTGCTGGTGGGGTGGTGTGGGGAGCAGAAAAGACCCTGACTCTGTGTAAGCACTGCTCAGCAGTAGCAAAAACACACCTGTATTACCAACACAGTTTTCAGCACAACTCCAAAACATAGCCCCATACTAGCTACTATGAAGAAGATTAACTCTATCCCAGCCAAAACCAGCACACTACTAAAGGCTGATCTCCTTTGCTCCAGCCTTAAGTGAATATCTGTGTCCTTGGGAAAAAGGGTTAATTTCATGAAGTGGGACACCAGTCAGCGATTTTAAAAATTGGTATATGTTACTGAGGAAAGCTTGGTGCAGTATGCAGGCATGGGATGGACTTTTAATCAATGTGCCAAGCTGGCAAGAGAGGAGATTTTAGATGTTTGTGGACATTTCTATCTTGTGATTTTTATCTGTGGTGCCAGTTGCTCTCTGCTTTAGTAGATAAATGTAAGACTTGTTCTTCATGTTATTAGTCATTCCCCACTAACTTCACAGGTTTTTATTTGTTTCTCTTTTCATTGTAACAAAACCGTACAACAATTTTATGAGAAGTCATCTAGTCTAACAGTAGCTCAGCATGGTCAGTTGCTGCTTCAGATGGCACACATGGCATTCCTGTACATATCAGCTGTCGGTTTTGTGACTCTGAGATTGGGACATACAGTTCTGCCCACCCAAAGGAAATTAACCTACTGGTATTGACACAAATGTTAGTATAGTTGGTATAGATGTACTTGCAGAACAGTGGACGCTCATCTCCAGCATCCTCTTCTGTCCTATACTGAGGTACGCTCACATCAGACAGGTTTTATACTTCTATTAGAGAACATGTACTGCAGATAACTTATAAGTAAACTGTATGTGAGTCTTTCACATCCCATAATGTAATGCTCAAAGGGGTTCAGAGAAACTAGCTAAAGGTCTGGATAATCTTCAAGAAATAGGAAAATACATTTAAGAGTGATAAAAGCAAATGCCTAGAATGAATTTTCTTTGTGATTTGAAATCTGCTCTTTTGCTTTCAAGCTGTGACCAGATGATCACAAAAGCATTATATCTTCCAGTAAAGTGCTCTGAGAAGTGATTACACATGTTCAGTTAATACTGTGTTGTTACTCCATTGTGTCTTTTCGATTGTAAGTGGTGGGATGGGAACAGGTTAATGCTGGAATCATGTGTTTAATGACTTTCTCGGTTTGATTACAGCAGCTTCACTTGCTGCCCTCCCAAACGAGCTTTCATAGCATGTGCAGATGATACATATCTGTCAGGATGCTGTTGCTCTTCACATTGTTATCGCTGTGTTTAGGTCTTGTTTGCAGTCACGTGGAGTTCTTATTAATCAACATACTGATGGTAAAGTCAGTTTTATTTCAATGTCCCAGACTGTTTATGGTGTTGCTTTCTCTGGGCCCTAAACCAACTCTTGCAGTAATATTGATGCTGGTTTTTGCTCTTTCTTGTCTTCTATGGAGAATACTACGCTCTCGCCTCTGCTCACTATACATTGGAATTGGAATGGTGGATAATAATCAACATATGATACCTCAGGTAAAAAATGCATGTATCAAGATATTTCTGTCCTCCAGCTCTGTGTCAGGTTCTGTTGCCTTTAGCTATATTTCCCTTCAAACAAGTTTATCAACAAAACTTATTCAACCTATCATGAATTTTCAAAAGTTTAATTCTAAAGTTTCAGTTTTATAGACTTAAAAGGTTGAATTACTTACGGTACAAATTGGAAATACTCAGTTTTAAATAATAGTACGTCATTACACAGTGTGTTATTTCCTGCATTTAAGCTTAGAAAAAATCAGATATTTGGCACAGATAGGAAGAATAATGATAAACCTATTGTTATTAAAATGCCTTAATATATTTTCAGAGGGGATTTCCCATTCACATGTTGGTGTGGTTGTACTTTTCCAAGTTTGATAAAGACAGCAGTGAGAGCTGAAATATTTTTTTAGCACCCTTATCAAGGGGAATATTTTAGGAAAACTTTGTGGGTGTGTGCATCTATTTCTTTTTCAGGGAATCTTCTAGTACAAGTGCTCATTAATCCGTGAAACCACTCACAGATTTACTTCCTTAGAAAAAAGGTGGTGCTACTTCTGGTCTCAACGAGTTTATATCCACTGCTGCAGGGTTTCTGATTTGCTTGTGACTGAGGGCCATGAAGTTCTCCCTTTCCTTGTGCAGATGGCATGCGTGTTTCTTCCCCAGTCCCTCTTGGCTCATACATCACACTCAGAACCTCAGTGCAGCCTGGCTAAATAGTTGTTCTTTAGCTAGTATTTAAGGTCAGTATTGCTGTGAGTTAAAATGAAGGAATAACATACTGAACAGTACAGCCTGTAATTTCCAGAGTGCTTGTGAATTGGAGACTTTCACCTGTGCAAGGTTTTAATTTCCATGTTTTATTTCTATGTTTTCATTTTAAATGAACAAAACTTAAATATATTGTTCAAGAAATAGAGAGCTGAATTAGCAAAGCCCTGCTGAGCAGGTGATGGTTGAACCCCCTGGATAGCAAATGAAAGGGAAAGTACTTTCTGCCTTCAGTAGTAAAAAGTTTTATCTCCCATTTGAAAACTCTACTGACACATCCATCAAGCAGTCTGACAGGGAAATTAAATTGGGTTACAGCACTGCAAGAAGTCCAGATTATGTTCCTGCTGAGCAGTAACAAATTGTGGTGAACTTCATAAAAAGTTTCTTTCTGTTTTTCACAAAATAATGCTGTATAGAGCTAGTCAGTGGTCACAAGAGACACTGGGGAAACTTCTGGAAAAGCCTGGTATTCCTTAATAAGGAAATGAAATGAAATTATAGATGTGGCTTTCCTTTCCTGCAGAACCACTTGTGTTCTCTGCTCCTTTACAAGCACAACCTGCACAAGGTATAATTTGCTTTATTTACTGCAAAATGAAAAAAAAAAAAAAATTAAATTACTTTCCTGACCATGAGGTAATATACATGTGCCCCAGTTGTGGTGGGTCACCATTAACTTCCACTGAACACAGCAAGAGATGCAGTTATTCTGCTGGAGGTCACAATGGAACCCTAATTTTCCCCCGGTGAATTTTACCCCAATAATTAAATGAAGAATATTTTAATTCAACTCACCTCATGTATGCATTTCAACTAGACTGGCATTTCAGTAACCTTTCTTATCTTTCATTTATTTGGAGAGGAGCTCTTACAGCTAGGATCCAAGTGCTTTTGAACTTAGGGATGTTCAGATCTAGGACCATAGCCTGTCTTTGTTTTTCTCTCTTATCATTCCATCCTGGCTCTGAATACCCTCCAACTTGAAGCAACTTCAGACCCGTCTCAAATGGCAATGAGAAGCTATGAATGCTTGAAAACAGGTCCAGAGTTGTTTTCAAGCTTTGTGAACTTCAGCCAGTCACTCTGTTATCCTGAGTGTCAGGTTTTTAGCAAAATCTGAAACAGGGAAAGGTTTCTGGTGTCAGGTTTTTTTGTATCCTTCTGAAAACATTTGCATTCATATAGAAAATTAACATTGTTTATATATCTGCACGTATCTAGGTGTGGATGATTAAGTAAAACCTTTAGTAGGTGAGATCCTAGGTGTTTTAACAAAAGAGAATTAATTCCTTCCGTGAATTCTTTGTTGTCTTTTCCAGAACAGTTGCATTTAACTACACAGCCTAGCCTATTTTTGAGTAATACCCATGCATTCTTAGACTCAAAAGAAAAATAAAAAAGGGAGAGAAATTCCCTTCCATTTGGATGTTCCTCTTACAGCATGAGCATTAAAAGCCATTGGTCTCCAAATATCTTGTTTATATGGAAGTTAAGCTGCTTTTAAAAATAGATACAAATGAATGCAACTGAAAAATAAAGGAGAAAGTTTATTAGACAAGGAAGGCTAATGTTGTTTAATGAAGTGTGGCATTCTGATCTGTTTTAAAAGCCTTGTTCTTTCTCAGTAAGCAATAGGACTAAAATGTTTCTCTTACGGGCTTCTGCTTTACACATTGCATGCTTGCCTTGAGGGATTCAAAACCTAAATAAACCTTAACTCACAAAAGATGTAAGTATGAGAAATCTCATCCTTTTTCTGGAACAGCTTAGGGGCTGATAGTTTATTTAACAAGCTGGTGCCCTGATTTTGCCACTGACACACTTTGACAAAAATCCCCTCACAGGCATTTAAAGTTGCAAAAACAAAGAAAATTGGAAAGGAAGATGTGAGTCAATGCACAAAGCCACAGAGGTCTGCTGACCTAGGTGTTTTCAATATTTAGTAACTCTATTTAAAGTTGCAGAGCTAGAATGATCTCAGAGCAGTCAGTAATGTTCTGATGTAATCAAACCAAACGAGATCTTCCTATGAGTTGTTGGTTGCTTGAGTTATTATGTACAGCAACTTAATCTGGGGAAGAGGGAAATCACATCTATGGAAAGACCCGGCAGAGTACTTACAAAAATCCTAACAGACTAAAGTGAAATTTAAATAGTGCATAGGCTTTGTGCCAGCTCATAAAAGGTGAATGTATTTTATCCTTAGATGTCAAGATTGTTGAGTGGCTGAATTTGGGAATTGCCTTTTGTTCTCTTCACTGAAGCAGCTGGGAGTTGTGGTAAAGGCAGGTGCAGATGCTGACATAGCATGCCTACAATTAGCACTACTTCCCAGTGGAGTGTTAAGTGCCAAACGCAACTATGAGAGCCAGTGCAAAAGTTGATGTTTTGCCTATGGATTTTTTTTGTAGGAAAAATGCTCTTTTGAAACACTGATGCAAAACACTTTTCATTGCTGCAAGATTCCCTTCCCACTAACTAGAGTTTTCTGGATACAAAACTTCGTTCCATTTAAACAACTTTTTTTAACTAAAAATCATTGGCTATCCATCAGGGAAGAAGGAGCTTTTTTTCTATGTCCAGTCCCTTTCCCTTTTTTTATTTCTACTTTTTTTTATACTAAGATGCAAGAAGAGGGTGTATAGAACAAACTGAGGAATGGGAAAAAGGTTGGGGAAAAAACCCTTTTTATATCTTTTGGAACCAAATAAGTGTGCTGTTTTGGCTGGGATAGAGTTAATCTTCTTCATAGTAGCTAGTATGGGGCTATGTTTTGGAGTTGTGCTGAAAACTGTGTTGGTAATACAGGTGTGTTTTTGCTACTGCTGAGCAGTGCTTACACAGAGTCAGGGTCTTTTCTGCTCCCCACACCACCCCACCAGCAAGTAGGCTGGGGGTGCACAAGAAGCTGGGAGGGGACACAGCTGGGACAGCTGACCCCAACTGACCAAAAGGATATTCCATACCATCTGATGTCATGCTCAGCATATAAAGCTGGGGGAAGAAGGGGGAGACTTTTGGAGTGATGGCATTTGTCTTCCCAAGTAACCATTATGCATGATGGAGCCCTGCTTTCCTGGAGATGGCTGGACACCTGCCTGCAGATGGGAAGTAGTGAATTAATTCCTTGTTTTGCTTTGCTTGTGTGCATGGCTCTTGTTTTACCTATTAAACTGTCTTTATCTCAACCCATGAGTTTTCTTACTTTTACTCTTCTGATTCTCTCCCCCGTCCCAGTGCAGGCGGGAGTGAGTGAGCGGCTGTGTGGTGCTTAGTTGCCAACTGGGGTTAAAGCATGACAAGAGTGAAGAATGAAAATACTGTTTTCCCATTAATTTATATTATTTTTTTATTTTTACAACTGGAAGGGAAGGGCAAAAAGCAAGGTAGAGAGATCTCTTTTCATGTCATGGATGTTCTCAGTTTTGTCATATGAGTTTCTCCAACTGTTTTCTACAAGACTAAACTTATAACATTTCCCCAAATGAGATTTCCTATGCTTGTCTCATTCTAAGTCACAGCAGGCTTGTCAACGATCACTTTTTGAGTTCCTGTTTCTGACATTGTGAAACTTGGATTCTACTGTAACTATTACAGTAAGATTCAAACCAAAATCTTCAAATAAGCAAAATTTTCAGTTTCTTTTCATGTACCTGGGATGTTTGTTTCTTAGAAAGTACTGTTTCAATATGATTTCACTTTGTGACCGGACAAATTTTTGGTTTGTCAATGATATGGTTAGTAAACCTCCTGATCAAAAGGGAATTTGAGCACATGATCTGAAATGTGCAAACAGATTATGTTACTAAGTGATATGCATTTAAGAGGATAGCCATTGTAATTAAATTCTACTTTATGGTGTCCTGATGTTTGTTTAAATTTAAGTAATGGTCTGCAATTGACCCAGACTTGCCTAAAGTGCTCTCAGTTGCAGGATGGAAATCTGGGAGGAGTAGGCATATATGATTTCTCATATTGTCTAGAGTGGGTGAATTCAAACCCTCTGAATAATTTTTTTTTTTTTGCTTATTTTGTTTTCAACCCTGTGAAAACTTGGCAGTAAGTACAATTGGAAAGGAATAAAAGCAAAATGAACCAAAGTTTGGTTTGATTTCAGTTTAAGTTTCATCTGAAATAACTCACCCAACCCTTTTTACATTTTTCAAAAATTATTTATTCATGGAAAGATACATTTCAAACATACTTTAAAAGTTAAGACTCATTAAAAGATGACATACAGGTATATCCTAAATTGGAATAAACCCCAGAATCACAAACTCTCCTCAATCAAAAATCTTACTCCTCCTTACTTACTCTACCCCTAGAGAAGAATGGACTTGGAGCAGTTCAAGAAACTTGGTAGAAAAACCATTTTATTTTGACTTCCATTTTTTAGAAGAAATAGTAGTATCTCCTATTTCAATTCAAGTCGTTTTGACTTGAAAATAAAATAATTTATGTTTCATTTCAAACAGTGTAATTTTTCCCAGATAACGTTTTCCTCTGAAAAGTTTTGCCTTCAGTGTTTTTCTAATTTGCTGAGAGGGTTGGGAGGGAGTGAAGCAGGAGAGTAGGGCAGACACACCTGTTTTAATGAAAGCTTTCCAACCAGTTTTGCTCTGTATGTAGTCTTTTCTAGATTTGACTTTTTTTTTTTTTTTCCCCACTGAGTAAGGGATTCTCTCTCACATCTAAATTTCTAATTTCAATTGTGTTTGACCTATTAACTAATGCATACAGCAAATCTTTAATTTTCAATACTTGGTGGCTAAAGATGAAAATGGGTCTCAGTAACTGCAAAATGAGCTTTAAATTCTAATTAAAAATCATCTTATCAACACTACATTTCACATTGTATAGTTATGGGTCTGATATTTTCTGAATTGGTTACGCTAGATTACTTTATAGTACTTTATGATTGAGAGGGAGCATGACTTCTTTTTTTCTTTTGAACAATTTCTTTTGCACAGCAGGGTGACTTAAATTAGTGTGACTGACATCCTCCTAATACGCTTAAAAGTCTTTGGAACAATTGATCTGAAACTTGAGCATTTTCCTTCCAATTGGATCAGAGCACAGGGAAGAACTTGGATCTGCTGGATATGCAAGCATATTCAGATAGCTTCTCTTAAATCCTGATCCAAGGTATATCTAAGCATGTGTGTAAACTTAGCATATGAATATCGCTGAATGAAATGGAAAAATTCTGGCCCAGAAGAAACTGTCACACCTCACAGGAACAAAAATTAATCCAGGTCTTTTCCCAATGAGTAAATTTACAAAATGCAGGTGCTTAAATGTTTGAGAGAAATATATGTAAAGAGATGAGAAAAATGTTGCAACAGTTGACATTCTTGAAGATGAAGGATCTTGCATATATAAAAACCCAATTAATATCAAAGATGCTTTTCCTGGACTGAAACCTAAAGCTGAAACCTAAAACTTTCCCTGGACTAAACTCTAAAAAAGGATTTTCCTTGGCAATGTTGCTATTAATCTGCAGTATGTAATACGCTGTTCACTTGAGCAGGGACCCTCTTGTATGCAATACCATTGCCATCCCCCTCCCCAATCTCAGTCACTAATTTGACTTCCTTGATACATTTTGTATAAAAATTGTGCTTATAGATCTCTAAAGCACCTGTCTGTATCTGGCCAGTAGAGTAGCACTAGCATTATAAAAGAAAAACTGGAAAATAGTAGCCAGTGATCAAAGCATCAATCCAACAAATGAGATAATAATCTTTTAAAATAGATGTGTCCTTTCTGCTGTTGAGTATGCACCTATGCTGAGAGCCAGTGCATCCCCCAGGGTGGCAAATGATGTATATAGGATGAGGAGCTGCAGAATGAACTGCCCAGAAGAATTAAACACTTGTGTAAATGAATGTGTCCTGAACTCCAAAAATCTGAACTATCCTCTAGCTGTACAACAGTATTTACAGTATATTGCTTTTTAAAGATATTGTTACAAGGTAATAGAAACAAATTTTGAGTGAAAACGTGCATGTGCATCCTATTAAAATACCTGTGTGAACACTGGCATGGTCAGACTCAAATGAAGTTACTAGGCCTTGTACTTGTCTGGCTGAGAGGTGAAAGGGTCAAACTTCTGGCCTAATGGTTAATTGCTGAAGTTGTGAAATTTATTTTAGATAGTTATTAGACATGTTCAACAGCATTCCTTTAAGAGTTTGCATCGTGACGCTTCAAGATGCAGAATTTCAGAACTCCACAAGTATATACAAGAACTACTACATCGCTCTCTGGGTACACTTGTTCTTTTTTTCTTAGAGATGTTGTTAGAGCTTTTTAATTTAGGAATAGATCATCACCATAAAGAAACAACTTATTTCCTAGACACTCAGAAAATACAATTGTGTGTGGAATGCTTAAAGTAAGATACACTATTGTAGCTGAAACATTTTCTAGTGACAACGTGCATTTTTTTGCGGAAGTAATACTTCAGCCTTGCACCTGACTTATCAGGTTAAAAATGCTTTTGCATTGACCCTCATGATATCAATATGACAGCAGTAAAGAAAGGTATAGTCTTTTCCCCCTTAATCCAGTTGCCTTGTCTATTTCTCCCATAAAACAAATGTTATCTAGCTGGAACTAATATAGATTGAAGGGGAAGTGATGTTAGCAAAGGTTTGTGAGTTGACTAAGCATGTGCATGTCCTTTGGTACCCTCACAATATGTTGTGGAGTTGTTCAGTCAGCTGAGAACCGAGGTCTGGAGTTCCGTTGGTATTTAGTACAAATGATGTCATCATACCTACGGGGTACACTTACGTGGCATGGCTCAAGAGCTGATGGTAACCATGTATTGATGTGTAGTTTGTTATACTACGTGTTAAGCTCATGCACTGTTACTGGTAGTGTCACTAATGATGTATTTTGCATCACTAACTATACTGCATTTTGGTTTAAAATATTTAGCAAACGTGTTAAGGCGATGAGTTCCCTAAAGATCTGGAGATAGGGATATGAACGCAGTTTTTGTGACATTCTCCACTGAGATTCTCACCTGGTAGTTCTTCATTTGTTCCAAAAACTAGAGGATAACTTTTCTTTATGTGTCTGGATTGGGTGTTGGGGAGCACAGGGCATGGGATAAGAGGGAGGCAATGCTGGAGACAAATAGTAAAGAGACGCAGAGAAAAGCGTGATGATGAAGGATTGTGTGGCAAAGCATTATGGCTAGTCTGAAAGTTTTGTTAAACTTTGTTTAAAAGATAAAAATCAAGCCAAAGCTGGAACGGTTTGCCTGAAGGAAGGGGCTGCCTGTATGCAACTTTAAGTGCTTACAAGTTAGGCAGAGCATGTAATAACTGCTATTCCATAATAACATGCAGTAGTAATAGCAACATCACTATTGTGTGGCACCCATGCGCCCTGAGCTATTAAACCAGAATATCCAAAGACCATCTCTCGCAATCAAGCATTTTCACATCCCTCGAAGCACTAGCTCAGTCCCTCTGCTTCTTTCTTCAGTTGCTATGTTTATGGCCTCTTTCATTTTTCATATGCTCACAAAACAACAATAACCAGAGGGTAAGGTAAAGCTGCCAAAACCTGGTTTCTAGAAAGGATGGCATATGGGGGTCTGATCCAGCCCTGGAATCCAAGGAACAGAAAAACTGCAGTGCATGCATTTATACTGGAATTATCTTAGTTTAAAAGCGTACCCAAATGCTATCTTGAAGCCAAATGCCACTTCAAAGGCCACAAATAGGCCATCTAAAAACTGCATTCCAGCAACAGCTACAAACCTGCCGTTTTCCTGAACTTGAGCCTGTGGGACCATGGCATGTTTGTAGCATCTGAGTATCCCTTGCAATGGCTACAGAGCATGTGTGCACCTGTTCTCTAGATGTTGGGTGTTTGTTTCTTTTTGGTCTGTATATGATTGGTAGTTGTGTCTTTTCTCCCACTACTTCTCAGTTTATTGGGGATAATTTTTTTCTTTTGATCTTTAAGTGGTAAAAATTCCTGTTCTGCTACATTCACGTTTTTTTGCAGACTGAGGTCTTTTGGACTAGTTCCTATAAAGAACATGGACATTGTACTTCTAGGTTAGGCATGTAAATACACCATACTGACCTTTAAAGTCCTGCTCAGTTTTTATTTAATTCTAGAGCCACTGCTTTTTGTAGCACCTGCATTTTCACAAGCAGTCACGTTATGTGCTTGCATAATCTGTGGTTTGAGAGGTGGGCTTTGCCTCTTTCAACTCCAGAGCCTGACCTAGGAGGTGTATCTGCAGCATACCTTGTAGATACCAGGTAGCCTAATGGTTATTTCTTTATCAGGCAGCCTAGTGTTTAGTGCATGTCCATACTATGTTGGATGCCTTACTTCACAACAGATAGAGCAGACTAGCTGGCCAATAAAGAAAAACCAATCCAACCTTTCCACAGTTTTACAAAAAAACTCTTGATGTGTATAAAATCTGACATCTAATGAAACAATGCTGAATCATGTGAATACGTTGCTGTCTGTGATGGATCAGAACTGGAATGCTGACAGCTCTGAGGCATTTTTTTAAAAGTTGGTAACAGTTCAAATCTCATCAGCTTCTGAGATTTCATCTGTTTCTTTGGGGAGGGTGGGATAAATGTCTCTGGACACGATGCCAAGCTTGAGTCTTTAAGAAGATTTAGATGAAAATTTGTTTCTTCTTCTGCCCTTATCTCTTCTCACCCATTGTGATATTATACAAATTGAATTTCAGGGCTCGTGAGCTAAAGTTTCTGCAATGGTCGGTAGAAGTGTCTTTCCATCTGATTACTCTTGAGGTCAAACACGTAATATATTCAGGGGTGTTTCTAATCGAACGAAGCTCAGAATATGTGAGGGTTGTAGACAGCAGCTGGCCCCAGCAAAGACTAACAGATTTGCTGAGAACCTGTAAAGATCTTGGCAGGATGTCAACAAAGATACTGCAGGGTTGCTAGATGCCAGGAAAAAGAGGTCTTTGGTTTTCAGCAAGGAAAATGGTATTTAGGGAGGATGGGATGTAATAAATTACAATAATAGCACTGCAAACACATCTCATCCAAAAGTATTGGAAACTGTGGCTATAGTGGGAAAGTTGTGTACTCGTTTTCATGGATGAAGAAGCTGAAGTAGAAGCAGGTGAAAAAAAAAATGCTTGCTTATAGTGGCAGAGTATTATGAGCTAGGAAAAGAGGTAACTATTCTGTGTAGGAACTGGTTTTTTAAAAAGTGAAGGATGAAGGGAACAAAAGCAACGATGGAGAAAGGGCTTAGCTGACTTAAAACAATAAGAAAGAGAAGAACGGAGGCTGGGTGGATAAAATAGAGATGTTTGTGGAGAACAAGATTATAGAAGGCTTTACAAGGGCCTTACTATCTTTCTGGGATAGCAAGAAAATTGAGTCTACAGCATCAGGAGTTTTTCTAGCATGTAGTATCTGAGTATAAATTTAGGTTTACTCTGACTATGCATTTGCTAGTGATTTGCTCTGGCAAAATATGAAAGAGTTTCTCTGAAAGCTTTGGGTGCTGGAAATGTTAGCTGGCCATTTACCTGATCAAGTGTAATGGTGCATGCCTCAACTATGCCCGACCCTTAGATGTTTTCAGAAGATTTTAGGTCAGTCTGCAGGAAACTGTTTGATCTGTTATGCTGATGTGTTCTCCTCGCTCCCTCACAAGAGTTTTAGTGAAAAGGGTGCTCTCTAAAGAGCCTGTCTAGAATTAGTATGTTACTGAAGCAAAATTGTGGCATTTAAAGAGGCTAGCTTCATGAGGAGAGAAAACAGATTCTCATCTAATCAGCACATTGAATGTGACACAGAGAATAGCAGCCCTAATGGGGAATGCCTGCATGGAAAATTTCTGCCCTACATGATAGGTTTTGATCAGTGTTCCACAAATTTGATTTAAATCATTTCAGGGAGATTTCCTCTTTATTTACTGGGTGTAGCAATCCCAATTACTCATCGCTGTTCTTAGGAGTTCATTTGATGATATCCTCCCTGATTAGTTTATCAGGTTGAAATCTATGGGTTATTGACAGTTCTGTGTTAACTAGGCAGCTTTGGTTTTCTGGCAGGATGCCAGCAGATGGGGAAAGCAGCTGTTCCTTGAGATGGGAATAATAAAAAAATGCCAACTGATAAAATCTTTCTGACTTTTGCAGAACTGAAAAAGGCCATTAGCAACTCTTAGAATTCCTCACTTTCTTGTATCCTTGCATTNAGGCTATTTAGTAAAATACGTGGATGACAAGCAGTTCCTTACCGATATGTGCGTCTATTTTGAAGTAGATGACCGTGGGCTGGTTTTAGAACTATTGAATGGGCCAAATCCCAACTTCCTTCCATGCTAACTATCAGCCTGCTCAGAAATAATGGCTTTAAATAACAGTTTAAACCTCTCTGGTTTTGTGATAGTTATACAAGCCTATACAGAACTTTTCCACTATTTGTTCTTTGTTCCTTTTTCCCTCAGCTCAAGTCCCCAAAATGACACTTAGTTGTGAAGCATCACCTTTAGCACAGGTATTAAACAGGTAATAGAGAAGAGGACTTGGGAGTGGTATAAAGTGCAAGAGTTAAAAATCCGCAGAGGTGTTTCTGGTGACGGTCTCCATGCAGGCAATCTGATGTAGAAAAGAGAAAGCCCTGGAAGTCTCTGAACCCTTGGGCATAAACTTCTCTTTTTCAAGATCCTGTTAAAATATGGAGCCAGTGGTAGCAGACTGGTCAATGTGGCTTCGAAAGCCGTGGGGAGCTTTCGACAGCAGCTGCTGTGTGTCAGAAGTCTATAAATTGACTTCCTGCCACAGGAGGCTTCCAGCTAGTTCAGCTGGAGAGTTACTGGGGGGAAATCCTTGCCCTCTGTCTTACCAGCAGAGCAAATATACCCAGGGCTGGGGAAGGGCTTGAGCTGGCAGACTCCTCATGTCAGTCAGCAAAATCTTGACTAATAAAACTGGTGTGGGTGGACACCTCAGTGTTTTGTTGAGGGAGAGAAGGAGCACTCCTTTGAGTAGAATATGCACGTGTCCATCATGTTCTGTTCTTTTTTTTTTTTACTTTCTTTTCCCCCCAAAAAACTCCCAGATGAGAGCATACTTCTCTCATCACATCTCAGATAACATCAAACAAGATCTTTGCTTCCCCCCCCTCTTTCCTTGTCTTCCAGGCAGCTATGTGCTATCCCCTCTGCTCAAGGTGGATGCATGTTCCCTTTCCAATGTTCAATTCCCTTTAGAGTAATCCTTATCTACCAGTTTTGGAACTGTCCTTCTCCAAGATGATTTAATTTCCTTTAAAAAGTGCACTCTCACTGAATCAATAATGTTACAGGAATCTCTGGCAAAGGACTGTGTTTTGGTACAGTAGGTGTCTCAAGATT